>AWOL01S0099137.1:0-29388 GCA_000715115.1 Nicotiana otophora
CAAATGGAACGCATGGAGTTGCCACCGGTCACAGATGATTGGGCCATTCAAGCTTTCACCCAACGCTTGAACGAGCGGAGTTCGATAGCTTCACATTAGTTGAAACAGTATTTGATCGAGTATCCAGTTGTAACTTGGGCAGATGTGCACAATCGATATCAATCGAAGATCAGGGCCGAGGACGACCAATTAGGAGCCCCATGCGGTTCAGTACATCCAAACAGGTCGGCAATTAAAAATCAAAGGGACGTTGACAGGGAGCCAAGATCAAACAAAGACCGATGCCAACCATATACCGCAGATTGAAGGAACAATGGTTCAGGATGCAATACCGCCCGGAACGATTGAAGAAGTGATCAAGGACAGAATTTTCGAGGACTTATGAGCAAAAGTGGTTTTGACAAGTATGCCGATCCCACAGAGGCACCTCAGTTATTGAAATATAACTTTAGCATCGATGCATCGGGCATTGTACTAGGCAATCGGAAGGATCAAAGATACTAGGTGGCCCAGACCCATATAAACCGATCCTTCCCAAAGAAACCCAAATTTGATGTGCAAGTATCATGGCACGCATGGTCACATGACCGAGGATTGCAAGCAATTAAGGGAGGAGGTAGCCCGTCTATTCAATGAGGGCCACCTTCGAGAGTTCCTCAGCGATCGAGCTAAGAATCATTTCAGATAAAGGGACGCCAACAGGAAAAATGAGCAGGAGGAACCCCAACATGTCATTCATATGATCGTCGGTGGGGTCGACATTCCACATGGACCCATATTCAAACATACTAAGGTATCAATTAATAAGGAAAAATGAACCCGAGATTATGTGCCCGAAGGCACTTTATCATTCAACGACGAAGAAGCGAAAGGTATTTCTCAGCCTCACAACGATGCTCTGGTAATTTATATCTTATTAAATAAAGTTCAAGTTAAGTGTGTTTTAGTGGATCCAGGTAGCTCGAAAAATATCATCCGATCGAGGGTCGTGGAGCAGCTCGTCCTGCAAAATCAAATCGTGCCCATAGCTCGGGTCTTAAACGGCTTCAATATGGCCAGTGAAACAACTAAAGGGGAGATATTCTACCGGTGAACGTGGCTGGAACCATTCAAGATACCAAGTTCCACGTAATCTAGGGCGACATGAGGTACAATGCCCTACTCGGAAGGCCTTGGATCCATAATATGAGGGCAGTCCCTTCGAGTCTCCACCAAGTGATGAAATTCCTGACGTTGGATGGTGTAAAAACAGTATACGGGGAGCAGCATGCTGCAAAGGAAATGTTTGTGGTCGATGAGGTAACGCCGATATCAACACTATCAACCTCGGAAAGGTCGAGCATCAAAGGTAAACGGGAAGTCAAATAGCATTCACAGCCACCAGCCTCAACCGAATCGGGGAAGCAAGAGATAGAAGAAGAAGAGGAGGATTGTCTGACCCCTCGAATTTTTATTGTTCCTGAAGATTCTGACGCCACTAAATCAACTGTCAAAAAGCTGGAACAGGTTATATTGATCGAGTACCTGCCCGAGCGAAAGGTACACCTGGGAACGAGATTAACCCCCGAACTCAGGAAAAAGCTTATTCAATTTCTTATTGATAACATAGATTGTTTTGCTTGGCTCCCATTTAGACATGACAGGGATCCCACCGGAGATAACGACGCATCGGCTAAGCTTGGACCTAGGTTCAAACCGGTGAAACAAAAGAGAAGACCCCAGTCCGAGGTAAAGCACACATTAATAAAGGACTGGGTAATTAAACTTCTCAAAATAGGGTCCATTCGGGAGGTGAAATATCCCGAATGGTTAGCCAATATAGTTGTAGTCCCTAAAAAAGGGAACAAACTTAGGATGTGTGTAGATTATAAGGATTTGAACAAGGCATGTCCCAAAGATTCCTTTCCACTGCCTAACATCGATCGCATGATCGATGCCATGACTAGCCATGAGATCCTTACTTTTCTCGATGCCTATTCCGGGTACAATCAAATCCAAATGAACCCGAAAGACCAAGAAAAGACTTCATTTATCACCAAGTATGGAACATATTGTTATAATGTAATGCCCACCGGGATAAAAAATGCAGGAGCTACTTACCAACACCTAGTAAATAAAATGTTCAAAGAACGAATAGGTAAATTAATGGAAGTTTATATTGATGACATGTTAGTTAATTCCCTGTGCGCAGAGGACCATTTGGCTCATTTGCAGGACAAGATTTTAAGGAAATACAACATGAAGCTCAACCTCGAGAAATGTGCTTTCGGGGTCGGTTCGGGCAAGTTCCTTGGCTTCATGGTATCGAATCGGGGGATCGAGATCAACCCCGATAAAATCAAGGCCATCGAAGATATCACTATTGTGGACAGTATAAAAGCCGTGCAGAGACTAACTGGACGGATAGTTGCCTTAGGCCGATTCATTTCGAGGTCGTCGGATCGAAGCCACAGATTATTCTCTCTACTAAAAAAAGAAGAACGATTTCGCCTGGACCCCGGAATGCCAACAGGCATTAAAGGAATTGAAGCGATACCTATCAAGACGACCACTGCTTCACACTCCAAAGGAAGATGAGAGACTTTACTTGTACTTGGGAGTATCGGAAATCGCGGTAAGTGGTGTTCTAGTCCGAGAAGAGCAAGGTACGTAATTTTCCGTTTATTATGTAAGTCGAACCTTAGGAGAAGTAGAAACTAGATATTCACACTTGGAGAAATTGGCACTTGCACAAATAAACGCCTCTAGAAAATTAAGACCATACTTTCCATGTCACCCCATATGCATATTAACCACTTGCCCACTTCGTAATATTTTGCACAAACCCGAACTATCGGGACGATTGGCCAAATGGGCCGTCGAACTCAGTGGGTACGATATCGAATATCAACCCCGGACGGCCATCAAATATCAAATTTTAGCGGATTTCGTGGCCGATTTCACGCCAATCCTCGTACCCAAAGTTGAAAGGGAACTCTTGTTAAAATCGGGTACATCATCGGGGGTATGGACCCTCTTTACAGATGGTGCTTCAAATGCGAAGGGGTCCGGGCTAGGCATCGTTTTGAAGTCGCCCACGGGTAACACTATTAGGCAATCTATCAAAACTTCTAGGTTGACTAACAATGAGGCCGAGTACGAGGCCATGATTGCAGGTCTCGAGCTAGCTAAAATCTTGGGAGCAGAAGTCATTGAAGCCAAGTGTGACTCTTTACTGGTGGTGAACCAAGTAAACAAAACCTTCGAAGTTCGAGAGGATAGAATGCAAAGGTATTTGGACAAACTGCAGGTAACTTTGCACCGTTGTAAGGAATGGACTTTACAACATGTACCTCGAGAACAAAATAGTGAGGTTGATGCACTTGCAAATTTGGGGTCATTGGTCGAGGAAGATGAGATCAGCTCGGGGACTGTCATCTAACTCTCGAGATCCGTGATCGAGAAAGGTCATGCCAAGATAAACTCTACAAGCTTAACCTGGGATTGGAGGAACAAATATATTGAATACTTGAAGAATGGAAATCTCTCATTGGACCCTAAAGAGTCGAGGGCCCTACGAACTAGAGCTACTCGATTCACATTGGCTGAAAATGGAACATTATACAAAAGGACATTCGATGGACCATTGGCAGTATGCTTAGTGCCAGGAGACACCGATTATGTTCTACGATAGGTCCATGAAGGCACTTGTGGGAACCTATCCGGCACTAAATCACTGACTCAAAAAATCATTAGAGCAGGATACTACTAGGATAGCATGGAAAAAAACACTAAGGAGTTTGTTCGAAAATGTGATAAATGTCAAAGGTTTGCATCGATGATACATCAGCCAGGAGAACAACTTAATTCAGTCCTATCCCCATGGCCATTCATGAAATGGGGGATGGATATCGACGGCCCTCTGCCATCGGCCCCAAGTGAAGTCAAATTTATTTTATTTATGACTGACTATTTCTCTAAATGGGTTGAAGCACAGGCGTTCGAGAAAGTGAGAGAGAAAGAGGTTATAAACTTCATCTGGGATCACATCATATGCCAATTTAGGATACCTGCCAAAATAGTGTGTGACAATGGAAAACAATATATCGGCAGCAAAGTGACAAAATTCCTCAAAGTCCATAAAATAAAAAGGATATTATCAACGCCGTATCACCCTAGTGGAAACAGATAGGCCGAATCGATGAACAAAATTATCATTCAAAACCTAAAGAAAAGGTTGTACGACGCTAAGGGGAAATGGAGAGAAATTCTACCCGAAGTCCTTTGGGCATATCGAACAACGTCAAAATCTAGTACAGGAGCAACCCCGTTCTCCTTAGTATATGGCTCCGAAGCCTTGATTCCAGTCGAAGTCGGGGAACCCAGTGCCAGGTTTCGACATACAACAGAAGAGTCAAATCACGAGGCTATGAATACTACCCTCAAATTATTGGATGAAAAAGGAGAAGCCGCACTCATTCGAATGGCTGTACAAAAGCAATGAATCGAAAGATACTACAATAGGAGAACCAACCTTCGCCACTTCAGAGCCGGGGACTTAATCCTGAGGAAAGTCACCATCAACACTCGAGATCCTAATGAAGGGAAGCTCGGTCCAAATTGGGAATGACCCTACCAAGTCCTCGACATCGTCGGAAATGGATCTTATAAGCTCGACACGATGGACGGCGAACAACTGCCAAATAATTGGAACATATCGCTTCTCAAACGGTATTATTGCTAAGGTATGACTTTATTCCCTTTTTTCATTTATATATTCAACACTAACTCACTGCAGATGATCGATCGAAGACATCGAAACCTCAGGTTTTAAAGCACGCATTGCACTCTTTTTCCCTTAGATCAGTTTTTGTCCCAAATGGGTTTTTTCGGTGAGGTTTTTAACGAGGCAACAATTATGTGCTACTTGAGGACGATTCAACAGTATCCAAGGCTTATTTACAATCAACCTCGAATACTGGGGGATATCAACCGCGGATGTTACACTTTCGAGGAAAATACTTCGTGTCAAAGGGTATCGATAGAGAAACTTTGTAATGGGCCAAACGGTCAATTGAACCGTGCCCGTATAGATTAGTCGAGCCCCGATGGAAAAACATGTACTCATGTATAAATTATACAAAGAAGCATTCTTTTTATATCAAACATCTTATGTCTCAAAGAAAATTTTCTATACAATCTCCATACTTATGATTTTGTGAGAAATGGCTCAAGGGCCAAGTGCAAATATACCTCGTACACTCGGGGACTACCGTCGATGATCGACATATTCGAGTAATCTAAACTCAAATTCATAAGACCTCAAAGAGGCGCCCCTCGCTCTACAGGCCAAGACCATCATTCTCGGGGACTAACACTTCAAATAAGTTCGAAGTATTATTGGAAAATAAGCCCAAGAGGCATACCGAAAGGCTACGGCCAAATTAAGGCGGCTCGGAGACGTTCAAATCCCGCAATAAAAATAGGCCTTCAAAATTTTGGAAAAACCAGTTAAAAAAGGCTACCCTCGGCAAGTAATCAAAAGGGCTTCGATAAAATCAGCCCTCGAAAAACCTTAAGAGGTATCAAATTTTCTTAACACAAATGTGCTAAGGCACAAAAAGCAAATGGGTTTCAATTGACATCCAACCCTCAAAAAACCCAACGGGTAAAGAATACGTGTTAAGGCATAAAGAAATTTTTTACTAAGTCTTCTAAGCCGAAAAAGGGAAAAAATAGCCATCTTTTAGAGGCCGTATCGGCTCAATCTAAAGAGCCTAAGGTCCAATACACTTAGAGTTCAAGATTTTGTTCTCACTCAATACGGACATAAGGGTTCCACTCTTCCGAGCTCAAATAAAGCTGACTTGAATATAGCTCGAGGATTCATCATTATTTGATATAAAACCTTAAGGGGTCTGTTACTGTGAGTTCGAAACTTACTCGAACTAGGCTATAAAAATAGTACAATTACGGCTTCGATTAAGCCGTCCGAAATCAAAATCCCGAACATATTGTTAAGCTCGGGGACTCGCCCTCGCTTAACTAAAAAACCTAAGGGTTTGTTCTACTCCGAGTTCCAGCTATTGCTGACTTGATTATAGAGGCTACAACAACCCGATTGCAACAAAGTTTTCACAAGGTAAAGGCAAAACAAAATTTATCATAAATCAGAAATCGAAGACAAAACGGAAAGAAAAGGAATCTTTCATATATGTAAAGTATTTACAAAGACCACACAGGGTCTTACACAAAAAACAAAAGGAGAAAAAAATCCTAAAAGCCTAGTCCGCTTCGGGAGCTTCATCTTCATCTCCTCCACTCTCGGATCCACTCGTAAAGTCTTCTTCATCAAAGAGCAAAGACCTAGCCTCGTCCTCCAAAACCTTCGCATTCTCGATATCAGCCATGAGGTCGAAGCCACAAGCATGTTCCTCCTCAAGAGCCTCTCTTCGAGACTGACGTCTAGCATTCTCGGCAATACGGGACAATATAACCTCAGCAGCGTCAGACATTTCCTCTGCCCAAGTGTTAGAGGTTTCAGCATCAGCTCGGTAAGAGGCCACGAGTGCCTCTGCCTCGGATATGGCCCTTGCAAGCTCAGCGGCCAACCGAATCTCAAGCTCTTCAACCTTCTGGGCTCGGGTCAAGTTCTCCTCATTCACACTTTAGAGTTGACGCTCAACCGAAGATAGTTGGGCCCGAACCGCTTCTTTCTCCGAGGCGAGACGGTCCATGTTCTGCTTCTACCCCAAAGTCTCTGCCTTTTTCATCTTGGCCTCCTCACGAAGCCGCTCAACCAATTCGGCCTTCTACTAAACCTGTAGGATCAAAGTGTTAGTCGCCAATATCAAGTTAATACATAACAAGCTCCCAAAAATTTACATTACCCGTTCAATGAGTTCGATTTGATCTTGATGAGCTCTTGTCAGCTCGGCTCGAATACTCATGATCTCATCTTCTTTGTGCACATAGAGGAGTTTAAGGGCGTCTCTCTCCTCCGTAAGCTTTTTGAGACCGGCCTCGCATTGGGCCAGCTCAGCTCGGTATTCGGAGGACGCTTCTTGATGGAGCGTCGTAGCCTGTACAGAAAGGAAGGAAATGAGACTTAGAGAAATAAGAATAAATGCAAGCATGGTAACATGGGCTAAAACTCACTTGGTTCAGAAGCTGCTGAGCCTCATCAAAAATGAGTGATGCATCCAGTTCGGGAACATATTCGACCCCCGCAAAATATATCATCCTATTCAGGGGCCGTCCCCACATCGGGGGTCCCCATGGACTGGGCATCCCGAAACTGCCTCTCAGAGAACATGGGGCCGGGCGGCGAATCATCGATGTTAATTGCCCCAAGTGAGTCACTTGGGGCATTCTCTTCTCTTTGAAGGGCCTCAGAACTAGACCCTTCGGGCACACCCGCCGGTTGCTCATCATGACAGGAGGCATCATCAACACTCGATGAATCGGGGACCCTACTCAGACCTTCCCCCGGGATCACCTCGATCTGCGGCTGAACCTCCTCGACCGTCATCGGCTCAGCAGTTCTCGAAGCTTCAGTGCCTTCCCTCTTCCGAGCCACCAGCAGGCAGTCAGCATCTTCTCCCTCCTCATCTTTATCTCGTAGAGTTTGGACTACATCGGCAGATAGAATGGAAGGATCAGTCTTCGATTTCCGAGCCCTGCTTTTCTTGGGCTTTGGGTATCTAGAGTCGAGGCCCTTCTCCTTTTCTTATCTTTTGTTAGCTTCGGGGCCTCCCCTTCCTCGAGGGAGGCGGCCTCATAACGACATTATCTCCAAGGCCTGTATGAGAAGAAATTAAGTTAAAAAGAAGTATTTCACAGGAAAGCATCAAACACAGATAGGGGAACTTACCATGATTTTTGGCCTCCCATCGGCCTTTGGCCAAATCGCGCCACGAGCGCTCAGCATACGAAGAGGTTGAAACCAGTTGTCGAACCCAACTGCACCAGGAAACCAGGGGGAAGCTTCACCATAAAGAAGAATATATATAGAAGACGTAAAGGAAACATAACAAGTAATCAAACGTTATCGGTGAGGTTCTACTTACGCTTCACGTTCCATTCTTCGGTGAATGACATCTTCTCGGTGGGAATTGAGTCGGAGATCTTGACTCGGATGAACCGGCCCATCCACCCTCAGTCCTTGTCCTCGTCTATGCTCGATAACATCACCTTCATGGACCGACACTGAAGCCTTATCAGTCCTTGCTCGAGAAGAATCTGAGCAAAATGACAATGCGCCAAAAAGAGGGGAAGATTTGGCCTAGGGTTACCCGGTATTGGTGGCAGAAGTCGATTATGACAGGATCGACGGAACCCAGTATGAAAGGGTAAGTATACACACTTAAGAACCCTTTCATATGAGTGGTGATGTCCTCCTCGAGGGTAGGAATCACCACCTCTTTATTCTCCCAGTGGCAGACTTTTTTCACCTGCTCGAGATCGCCTTCGGATATCGAATAGATGTATCTAGACATGGGCTCGTATCGGCCAGGAACCAAAGAGGGGGTTTCGACTTTAAAGTCGGAAGTAAGTTCACATAGCCCGGGGATGCACTCTTCGATACGTGGGTCCATCGGTGTTTTGTCACCGGCCGACCGCAATGAGGAGGCCTTTTCCTCTTGAGGAACAGTCTTTGATGTTTTTGCCATTGATATATGAGATTTAAGGAAGAAGAAGGCAGAATTTGTCTTTTAATAATAGATTGGCAAACGGAAATCGGCAAAGTTGATGAACTTGAAGAGAATAGAAGAGATTTTGAAGATTAGAAGAAGTTTGAAAGTAAAGTTTGAGAAGATTATGAAGGCGATCTATTTATAATATCCACTTTGTTGGTTTGAAAGCACTGGTGGCCGACCATCAACTGGCGTTAATTAATGACCTTGGAAACTGTGTAGACACGACGCTTCAATCGCTTATGTCGCTTACGTCACGATGTTGACGTCATAATTGATCGAGGTATTAAATCGAAGTCTCAACATTCGTTTCTTCTCATTACACTCCAAAAAATGAGGGGACTATATGTAAGCGGTTGAATCGGGCATACCCGATTTCGTTGGCAGGGGAGTTGCCTCGAGGGTAACCTCATAATAGATCAGGCTCGAGCTCGAAGATAGGACATCGAGCCTAGAGATTGAAGTGTTCTATGAGATCGAGGCCAGCAACAATTGAGATCAAGCATGACTAATGTCGAGTAAGGCGTAATAATGGAATAGCGAGATATCAGTAACCGGTCGAAGATCACGGCGGAAATCCCGGAACAGATCAAATCAAAGCAGTTGTTAGTGCCAATCATGGGATCTAGTTCCATTATTAGAGTTGTGCCTTATTTAAGATTCCTCTTTTATATAAAGAGGGATCCCATTCACTTGTAGAGGGCAATTATTATTCACTGAAAAGAATATACATATACGCTGTTTTCTTTGTTCATCACTGTTTATCGTTGTTTGTTCCATCCTCTATTGTTCTTATTAACTAGCCTTGAGACTATCTCGAGTCGAGGTCGAGGTGTTGTTTGCAGACCGGTTTGATTCATTTCATTGTCCAATTTATTTATTCAATTCATTGTTTATCAATTGATACTGGATTAAATCACATATCCTTAAAACCACAGTATAAGTTTAATTGTTACTCAATTTTTAGGAACACTTACCTCACTCCGCAACCAAATCAATGCTCAATCGCGGCTTTTCCTCTAGAATTAGCCTCCAAACCAATCAAATCTAGCTAAATATAGTTCAAATAATTCAAAATAAGTTTTAGAAACTACCCACGAGTGAAAAAGATTCAATATTTAATGATTTTAGAAAACGTCAATAAAAGTCAACCCCGGGCTTGGTTATGCAATTAGTTTCGAAATCCAACCTCAATTTGAGGTCTAAATCTCAATTTCTACCTAAATCCCTAATTTCTACCATGAAAAAGCACAGATTAAAAGTTACAATCAATGTGTGTTCATGGAAATAAAATGAAACAAGTTAAAATCTACTAACCTATGAAGATGGGATGAAAAATCTCTTCAAAATCGCCTCTAAGCTGAGTTCAAACTTGAAAATGGTGAAGAGTGAAGAAAACCCTGACTTTTGAAAGTTTAAATCACTAGCGTCGGGTGCTCTTCGCGTTCGTGAAGCACCTGATGCAATCGCAATGCACAGCGACCAAAAGGCCTTCGCATTCGCGAGATACACTCTGTGTTTGCGGAGGCTTACTCCCCCAGCCTTCGCGTTCGCGAGCCAAGGAACGCGTTCGCGAAGAGTATCAGACAGATTTCCTCCCAGAACCCCAGAACCCTACGCGTTCGCAAGAGAACGGTCGCGTTCGCGAAGGGTAAGCCCCCACTCTTCGTGTTCACGCACGTGTCCTCGCGTTCGCGATGAACGATTCTGCCTCAGTCCCATTTTCCCCTTCGCGATCGCAAAGCACAAGGCACCAGATATCAGAAATAGCTGCACTAGCAAATCTTGTAAGTCTAAAAATGGTCCGTAGCCTATCCGAAACTCACCCGAGCCCGTTGGTCTCCAAACCAAACATGCACACAAGTATAATAACATAATACGAACTTGCTCGCATGATCAAAATACCAAAATAACACCTAGAACTACGAATCGGATGTCAAAATGCATGAAATTTCAATAAAAACTCAAGAACTTCTAAAATCACAACCAAGCGTCCGAATCCTATCAAACCAATTCTGATTTGCACCAAATTTTGCAGACAAGTTTCAAATAGCAATATGAACCTATACCATGTCCTGAAACCAAAATCCGAACACGGTAATCACAAAGTCAACATACGGTCAAACCTAGGGATTTTGTAAAGCTTCAAATTACTAGCTTTCGAAAAAACAAGTCAAATCAAGTTAGGGACTTCCGAATTCAATTCTGGGCATATGCCCAAGTCCAAAATCACGATATGGACCCACCGGGATTGTTAAAATACCATTCTGGGGTCGTTTACACAACATGTTGACCATGGTCAACTCAAGTTATTTTCAAAGCCAAAAATCATGTTTTCTTTACATTTTCACATAAATCTTTTCAGCAAAAGACACGGACTATGCACGCAAATCAAGAAACATTAAATGGAGCTAATAGAGGTTTTGGAACACGAAAATAAGGGCTATTACTCAAAATGACCTATCATGTCTCACATTCTCCACCTCTAAAAAATATATTAACGGACATAAAAAAGTACCTGGACTGGTGAAAATGTGTGGGTATCTACTCCGCATATCAAACTCGGACTCCCGCGTACCTGCTTCGATCGTCTGACCTCTCCATTGCACTTTCACTAAAGGAAAACTCTTAGACCTCAATTGTCGAACCTGCAGGGCTAGAATAGCCGTCGGCTCCTCCTCATATACTAAATTCTCATCAAGCTGAACCGTGCTGAAGTCCAAAACATGTGAGTTGTCCTAGTGATATTTCCAAAGCATGGAAACATGGAATACCGGATGTACTACAAATAGGCTAGGAGGAAATGCAAGCTTGTAGGCAACCTCCCCAACTCTATCTAAAATCTCAAATGGCCCAATATACATAGGGCTCAACTTGACCTTTCTCCCAAACCGCATCATGCCCTTCATAGGCAAAACTCTGAGCGAACCCCTCCCTCCCACCATATAAGCTACATCCCGATCCTTCCGATCCACATAACTCTTCTGCCAAGACTGCAAAGTCTACTCCATTTGACTCAACAATACCCATGTTGCGCAATACCTCGTAAAGGCGGTCCAAATAATCACGTGGGTCCTCAAAATGTGCACCACTGAAGTGAATAGGGATGAGCTTTGTAAACTTATCCAACCTCATCAATCCCTCAGAAGACATCGCGGGCCTCTCCCCAGTCTGTGTCACAATAATAGGTTGAACTACCCCAATTGGTGGAATTACTGGAGTCTGATATATGGGAGCCATTTACTTTGGAGTATGAGTAGTAGGAGTTTGTGCTCCTCCCCCAGCCTGAGAAATGGCTGGTGCTACCAGAAATGCATCGGTCTGGCCCACACTCTCTATAAGGCCCACTACACGGACTAGAGTATCCTAAAGTACGAGAGTGACTATATATCTTTCTGGGACCTGAGAGGGTCTGACTGGTACGGTCTGAGCTGGGATCTTCTCCTCATGATCAATAAGAGGCTCCACAGTGGGTGCTACTGGATGTACTCTAGGCTGAGCTCTACCTCTACCTCGGCCCCGGCCCCTAGCCCTGGTAGTGGCTGCAATAGGGGGATCCAGCTCCTGCCCGGCTGTAGATATTGTGTGCCTTCTCACCATCTACGAGAGAACAAGAATGGAATAATTCAAACATCAATGATAGAATTAAATCGCACGATATAGAAAAAAAGAAGTGAAATTTTCCTAAGGCTCTATAGCCTCTAGAAGATAAGTACAGACGTCTCCGTACCGATCCCCCAGACTCTACTAAGCTTGCTCATGACTCGTGAGACCTAGGAAACCTAGTGCTCTGATACCAACTTGTCACGTCCGGGAATCCCACCCTCGGGATTGTGATGGCGCCTATCATTTCACTTGCTAGCTAAGCCAACATTAGCTAGATTATTTAAACATTTTTAACAATTCAAAATAAAGCATTTAATAAAGATAAACCGAAATAGTCTGAAACGAAATAATAAAATACATAAGATGCTATCCAAACATCTCCCAGAATCTAGAGTCACAAGTGCATGAGTGACTAGAGTACTACATATATGGTCTGAAACAAAGTACAACTGTCTGAGACTAGGTATACAGTAAAAATTGAAAAAGAAGGGGACTTCAGGGCTGCGAACGTTGTGCCGCTATACCTCAAGTCTCTAAATGTAGCTGGATCCGAGTAGAGCACCACTAGACACTGCTGGGACCAATACCAGAATCTGCACAAGAAGTGCAGAAGTGTAGCCTGAGTACAACCGACCCAATGTACTCTGTAAGTGTCGAGCCTAACCTCGACGAGGTAGTCACGAGGCTATGACAAGACACCTACGTAAAATCCTGTACAGATATGGATATTAAGCAACAAAATAATGAGTAAGACAATAAAATATTAACTGGAAGGGGACATGCAATAGGGGAAATATCAAACGAACGGCAAGTACGAAATCACCCAATAACATCTTTTGAATTAAGCAACAATATAACTAAGTAAATCACCAATCCGGGAATCGAATCAGGCAATGAAGTAAAGATGGCACGACATCACCCTTCGTGCTTTTACTCTCGTCCTCGCCATGTAATATCATAAATAAGATAATACGGCATCACCCTTCGTGCTTTTCACCCTTCCTCACCAAGCAACAATACAAATCTCAATGATAAATGCAAGGTATGACAACAATTTCATTTCAATTATAGTGCCATAATAACAAACTCAACTTTCAAAATTTCCCAACATCTTCAAAATAAACAATATATGTGAGGTGAATAATTAAAAGTAATAATCTAACCTAAGCATGGAGAACATAGTCAAATAAACAACTTAGAGCAAAAAACAATTTCCACCCGCACACTTTACCCCAATAACAACGCATATGTACTCGTCACATCACATATACGTCATTCCCACACATAATACACGTAGAAAATAGACCAACAAGTCTTAATCCCTCAAGTCAAGGTTAATCACGATACTTACCTCACTCCGCAACCAAATCAATGCTTAATAACGGCTTTTCCTCTAGAATTAGCCTCAAAACCAATAAAATCTAGCCAAATATAGTATAATTAATTCAAAATAAGCTTTAGAAGCTATCCACGAGTGAAAAAGATTCAATATTTAATGATATTGGAAAAAGTCAACAAAAGTCAACCCCAAATTCGCTTGGTCAAAACACAAGATTCGGACCAAAATACAATTACCCATTAACCCCCGAACGCGGTTATGTAATTATTTTCAAAATCCGACCTCAATTTGAGGTCTAAATCTCAATTTCTCAAAATCCCAATTTCTATCTAAATCCCTAATTTCTGCCTTAAAAAAGCATAGATTAAAGGTTAAAATCAATGGGTGTTTATGGAAATGTAATGAAATAAGTTAAGATGTATTAACCTATGAAGTTGGGATAAAACACCTCTTCAAAATTGCGTCTAGGCCGAGCTCAAACTTCAAAATGGTGAAAAGTGAAGAAAATCCCGACTTTTGAAAGTTTAAATCACTGGGCGTCAGGTGCACTTCGCGTTCGCGAAGCACCTGACGCGATCGCGATGCTCAGCGGCCAAAAGTCCTTCACGTTCACGAGATACTCTTTGCGTTTGCAGAGGCTTACTCCCCCCCAGCCTTCGTGTTCGCGAAGAGTATCAAACAGATTTCCTTTCAGAACCCCATAACCCTATGCGTTCGCGAGAGGACGGTCGCGTTCGCGAAGGGTAAGCCCCACACTACTTCGCATTCACGCCTGTGTTCTCGTGTTTTTGCGATGAACGATTCCGCATCAATCCCATTTTACCCTTCGCGATCGCGAAGCACAAGACACCAGATATTAGAAATAGCTGCACCAGCAAATCCTTTAAGTCCAAAATTGTCCGTTGCCGATCCGAAACTCACCCGAGCTCCTCGGGCTCCAAACCAAACATGCAGATAAGTGTAATAATATCCTACGAATTCGTTCGTGTGATCAAAACACCAAAATAACACCTAGAACTATGAATCGGACGTCAAAATGCATGAAACTTTAATGAAAACTAAAGAACTTCTAAAATCACAACCGAGCGTCCGGATCCTATCAAACCAACTCTGATTTGCACTAAATTTTGCAGATAAGTTTCAAATATCAAAATGAACTTATACCTAGTTCCGGAACCAAAATCCAAACACACTAACCACAAAGTCAACCTACGGTCAAACTTAGGAATTTTTCAAACCTTCAAATTACTAGCTTTCGACAAAACAAGTCAAATCAAGTTAGGGACTTCCGAATTCAATTTCGGGCATATGCCTTAGTCCAAAATCACGATACAGACCCACTGGGATCGTCACAATACCGATCTGAGATCGTTTACATAAAATGTTGACCGTAGTCAATTAAAATTATTTTCAAAGCCAAACCATATTTTCTTCAAATTTTCACATAAAATCTTTTTAGAAAAAGAGACGGACTGTGTATGCAAATCAAGAAACATTAAATGGAGAAAATAGAGGTCTCAGAACACAGAAGTAAGGGCTAGTACTCAAAATGACCTATCGGGTTATCACATATATATAGCCAAAATGAACAACATTATAGTTTAATTATTGTATACAAAAGCTCAGCACATTCATAGTGTCTGGTACAAGTAGTCCTCAATCGTACTCTCAACACTCTCACGATGCCTGGCATAATGCCCCCGAATCATCACACACACACACACACACACTTATCACTGTACGGGTGCCTGACATAAGTCCCTCACTTAGCACATATCATGTGTCTACACTCACGGGGCCCGACCCAAAGTAACATGGGTTATAACCTAACTATGGGGGGGCGGATCCTAGCCCAAGCGCTAATTGGATAAAAAATAACGATCAATATCACTCAGCCCACTATAGGGCCTTGATGCAACCGTCACCTCACACACGGCTCTATGGCCTAAGATCAGTCATCAACCCACTCAATATGGATCTATGGGCCAAATCAATCATCAAGTCTAAGTATGCTAACATCTCATAGTACTATATTCAAAATACTGCACATAATATATCAACGTGCCACAACTCAGCTCAAACCCATGTCACACACACCAGGACACTAACAACATGTGAGAATACATATAAAGAGTGCACAAAGATAGAGATATAACATATGGATATAATATCATGAATAAAGAATATGGCTACGACTAAGGCAAATAGCTCAACAAAGACAAAATAGCCCTATCATATCTCAAATAGATAAGCAATAACCTAGACATGATTTCGAGCATGAACAACAACTTAAGTAGTCATACAGGTGGAGAAAACACGGTAACAAAGAAGCATGATAGAGAAACAAGGCATATAGTAGCCAAAATCCACCCGCATCATGAATAACTACGGTGCACGCATATGTGTTCGTCACCTCATATATGCATCACGCCCAACAAATAGCCAACATCATAGACTATGAGAAAATACCCTCAAACAAAGCCTACGCAAGATACTTACCTAGAACGAGCGAGAATCAATACTTTAAGAATCCTTTGCCTCTCAAATCGGCCTCCGAACGGGTCAAATGTANGTACTCTCAACACTCTCACGATGCCTGGCATAATGCCCCCGAATCATCACACACACACACACACACTTATCACTGTACGGGTGCCTGACATAAGTCCCTCACTTAGCACATATCATGTGTCTACACTCACGGGGCCCGACCCAAAGTAACATGGGTTATAACCTAACTATGGGGGGGCGGATCCTAGCCCAAGCGCTAATTGGATAAAAAATAACGATCAATATCACTCAGCCCACTATAGGGCCTTGATGCAACCGTCACCTCACACACGGCTCTATGGCCTAAGATCAGTCATCAACCCACTCAATATGGATCTATGGGCCAAATCAATCATCAAGTCTAAGTATGCTAACATCTCATAGTACTATATTCAAAATACTGCACATAATATATCAACGTGCCACAACTCAGCTCAAACCCATGTCACACACACCAGGACACTAACAACATGTGAGAATACATATAAAGAGTGCACAAAGATAGAGATATAACATATGGATATAATATCATGAATAAAGAATATGGCTACGACTAAGGCAAATAGCTCAACAAAGACAAAATAGCCCTATCATATCTCAAATAGATAAGCAATAACCTAGACATGATTTCGAGCATGAACAACAACTTAAGTAGTCATACAGGTGGAGAAAACACGGTAACAAAGAAGCATGATAGAGAAACAAGGCATATAGTAGCCAAAATCCACCCGCATCATGAATAACTACGGTGCACGCATATGTGTTCGTCACCTCATATATGCATCACGCCCAACAAATAGCCAACATCATAGACTATGAGAAAATACCCTCAAACAAAGCCTACGCAAGATACTTACCTAGAACGAGCGAGAATCAATACTTTAAGAATCCTTTGCCTCTCAAATCGGCCTCCGAACGGGTCAAATGTAGCTAAATAACACACCACAGTGTCAAATAATGTTAAATGAAATAATTACGAACCATAAAGACTCGATCCTTAATCAATTACACAAAGTCAACCAAAAAGTCAATCTGGGCCCGCTTTCAGGAACCCGACAAAAGTTATAAATCCCCACTACCCATTCAAATGCGATTCCAAATATAAAAGTTTCATCCAAATTCAACTCTAAATCGGGGTTCAAATCTCAATTATTCACTTTCCAAAAACTAGCACAAAACCCCCAAATTTCTCTTTCAAATTCCATAATCTATGTGTAATAATCCATGGAAAAACAAGTTATATTATCAAAATCAAGTAGAAATCACTTACCCTCAATGTGGTAATGAAAATCACCCTAAAAATCTCCTTTAACCGAATTCCAAACCTCAAAATAGTGAAAGTAATCCAGACCATGGAAATATATTCTCCTGCCAGTGATTCCCAATCTGTGGACCCACTTGGTCGCTTCTACGACATCGTATCTGCGGCAAAACCTTCACAAATATGAGATTACTAAACCAGCCAACACCTCGCTTCTACGCCACCCTTCCGCATTTGCACAAATATCTGCGCACAAGCGGCCCTGCACCTGTGCAACTCCAATGCAGATGCGATCCACCTGGGCCACTTCTGAATCCCACTTCTGTGATCGAAATCCCATATATGCGGTTCCGTAGGTGTGATGGACCAGATCCCTGCCAAAACTAACAATGCTATAATCACCAATATAGCTCGAAATAAATCCTAAATACACCTGAGACCCCCAGGACCCCATTCAATCATATCAACAAGTCCGAATACATTATCCAAACTTATCGCAATGCTCAAAAAGCACTATGAATAACATTAAAACTATCACGACCCAACCTAGGGCTGCGACGGATAATCGACACTAAGTGTTGATCACCACTAAACCTGCTGAGAATTTACTAATCATGAATATAAACTGATAAATTGAACAAGCATAAGCATACCTGATATGAACTGTACAATCTGAAAAGCCGGCAAGGCTAACACAAGCTGACATACGAAAATATACTAACTGCACAGGTGCATATCTATATGCCTCTAGGAGTGCTGAACTGAACAAGTGTAAGGCCCCGTAAAAGTTTACCTAAAACCCGAGATTTCATGGTGCCGAGGTAGGCTAATGTATTTGAGGGTTGTAGAAAATATTTGCGGCGAGCTTGAGAGCCGCGGTACAGACTTGTTGGGTTGAATAGAGCATTGGGGAGTTCAAACAAAATTGTTGCAGAGCAGGGAATTTCTACGGTCCATTATGCGACCGTAGAACTAATCTGTGGACCACAGATTTGCCACAGAGTGAAGTAGAGAATTGGGCCAATTTTGGGGGTCGTTTTGCGGTCAACTATGCGACCGCATAATCGTTTCGCGGGCCGCACATCCATCGCAGAACCATCATGAGAAATTTCAGAAGGAGGTTTTGCGGTCTATTATGCGACCGTAGAATCGATCTGCGGACCACAGATCTGTCGCATACCTACATAGAAGTTCCCAGTTCCGGAGGGCCATTATGCGGTCCATTTTGCGGACCGTAAAAGTGTTATGCGGTTGCATATGCGACCACAGACTTGCATCGGGGCTTTATTTTTTCTAATTTCATAACCCGACCCCATTTCATTTTATCTAGCCATAAGGGTCATTTTTGAGGGATTATATGATATTTTAAAGAGAGAAGAGAGATATTATAGAGAGAGAAAGGGGAGGATTCAAGGATTTCACTACTCAACTCTGATCAAGGCTTGGAATTGCATCAAGAGGGACTTGCTAGAGTTTCTAAAAAGTAAGAATTTCTTTCCCCAATTCTCCAATTTCGGATTTTGGGTTGGTTATGGGTTATGAGAGTATACATATCACATACATGAGCTAACAGGGATGGTGGGGAAGTTGTTGGACAATCTTGGGTGGTTTTCTTGTTGAATTGGTTTAGGAAAGGTTGGGTTCTCATTGTAGAAGCTCTTGCCATATGAATTACTCTAATCGTGATTGTAATTCTGCCCTCTTCTATAGATTGGCATCGTTAGGAGTGTCGAGAAGTTATTATTACACCACCGAAAGCTCTTTCAAGGTAAGAAGGCTAAACTCTTCTTAGTATCGGAACTCCCGTATTCTTACAAAACTCCATCGTGTGTAGTTCAAACTTGAAACACCATTGAGGTAGGATACTCAAGCTAGTAAATTGATTACCAAATTGCATAACGTGTCAGAACCCTCATGTGTTAATGATTCTCTATTTTGACTTAATTATGTTATACCCCTTTCGGGAAGAAAGTTTTGTACGAAATAAATGTGATTAAATTCTTATAACTCATATGATGAAATCTTATGAACTTATATTTTCCAAGGCTGAAGGTGCCGAAGGGTTTGATTTAAAAGGAAATCTTTTGTACAAACTATTATCCTTTTGAGAATCCAAATTTTGGTATTATGATTATACCTCCACCCACACATATAGGGGTGAGGTGACAGGGCCGCTTTGTGTAGAGATTGTGGTATTGTGATTACACCTCCACCCGCACACATTGGGGTAAGGCGGCAGGGCCGCTTTGTGTAGAGATTGTGGTATTTTGATTACACCTCCACCCGCACATATTGGGGTGAGGCGGCGGAGCCGCTTTGTGTAGAGATTGTGGTATTGTGATTACACCTCCACACACACACATTGGGGTGAGGCGGAAGGGCCGCTTTGTGTAGAGATTGCGGCATTGTGATTACACCCCCTCCCACACACATTAGGGTGAGGCGGTAGGGCCGCTTTGTGTAGAAATTGTGGTATTGTGGTAGTGGTTATTATAGAGGATCCCCAACTTGAAATTTATAAATGTTATTGAAAGCTTTAAATGAATTTGCTATGGGTTTTAATGGCTATTTAAGCTCTTTTTTTGCTTCCATGATTTGTCACATTCATGTTGTACTTCCAATCCTTGAAGGGGTTGTTTGGTTTTCATACTAGTACTATTCGACATGTACTAACGTCCCTTGTCGGGGTCACTGGATCTTTAATGGATGCAGGTGGTTCCACAGTAGGTGGCTTTGATCAGTGATAGCGGTACACCCTCTTCTCAGCTGACTTGGTGAGCCCCACTTCATTTCGGGGTCGTATATCTTTTGTTCCTTATGTATTATGTTTTGAGGTATAGTCGGGGCCTTGTTGCCGGCACTATCATAGTAATCTTTTGCTTCTATTAGAGGCTCCGTAGATATAGTGTGGGTTGTACCTTGGTTATGGGAAAGTCAACTAATGATGTTGTAATTGTACCACATGTTCAACTTCAAACTATGAAAGTGTATGTATTTTGAGACTTATTAATGATGTAACTATTGGTAATGAACTAGTGTTGATCACATGACCTCCTTATTGTCTAATGAATGAGATAGATCTTCCCTTTATTCATGGGTGATTTTGGGTAGAAAATATTGTACACATCACGCCCCAAACTCGAGGAGCGCGACCGGCGCTCAACCGAGTGAACCTGGCCGAGCAAGCCTGCAAGATACTTTCTACCCCAAACTCACTCATGGAAAAAGAGGTGACATATATTCATTAATTAGACAATAGGGAGATCATGAATACAATACCAAAACCTTTCTATTAGTTTCTTCATCTTTAATATCCCAAAATACACACCTTTTTATAGGCTAAAGTGGAACAAGTGATTCATTCAAATATAAACATGAGTTGTTTGATTTCCCCCAACACCGACATACAACCCACACAATGTCTATGGAGCTTCTAAAAGATAAAAAGGAGTACAATGATAGTGCCGGCAACAAGGCTCCGGCTATACCTCCAAACATGATAACAAAATGTACAAAAGATACATGACCCCGGAATGAGGTGGGGCTCACCAAGTCTGCTAGGAGGAAGGTGTACTGCTATCGCTGGTCAATACTACTTACTGTGGAACCACCTGTATCCATTTAAATATGCAGCGCCCCCGACAAAACAGACGTTAGTACTGTTGAATAGTACTGCTATGTAATACTAAACACCATCTCAATAAAATGAATAATGATACAAGGAGGAAATAGTCATGAGTTTAATAAGAGCTTCAAACAATACTAAAACATCAAGTAAGGATCATATAAGTTCTCAAGTCAATTTCCATGTTATTAGGTTGGGTGATCCTTAGAGCCGATATACCATAATTCACAATACCACTGTATTCTTACACGGAGTCCGATCACGACCCGATCGGCTAGGTCGTCTCATTTGAGACATCAACCATAACCACAATTTCAATTATTATTTCCAGCACAGTCACCACCATGTGTGCGGCATGGCGTTCGATCACGGCCCGATCGGCTAGGCCATCTCACTCGAGACATTACCTTTTCAATCAATCATCTCACTTCATATTTCTTTCACATCTTTTCAATTCATTGGCATGAGTGGCCTTAATTAGAAAGTCATTCTTGGCACTGAGCCGTACTTCCAAATTCCAGTTTCCCATTTCCACATTCAAACATCATTATCATCATCAACAACAATAAGGCCTACCATTTAAGGTATTAGTACACATACGAGCAATTTAGGAATCTTAAGCACATAGAGGCTTTTCATACAATTTGGCATAACAACCTTTATTCGATCTTGACATGAAGTCTTAACATTTCTAACACATATTCCACATTTTGAACACATCCTCAAATGGCAAGATGACATGATGAAACATTTAGAATAAATATTGAACATGCATCCTTCAACACAAATACAGTAGGAATAGCCAATTCTATAATGATCAATTTGGGACTTACATCAATTACATGAACACTGTGGGATTCGATTCTAAGAAGAAGGGGGTTTAGCTAACATACCTCAATTGAGCTTCCTTTAAACTCTAAAATGCTGCGAAATTCTTAGCAACTTCGATATATTTTAGAAATATAACAAGTTGGACCAAAATTAGGAAGATGGTCATAATTCTATCTCATTTGAGCACATTATCAAATACTAGGTGTGCATTAATGTTTCAAGGTCCTTTTATGGAGGATTCCATCATCCCACGACCCACTCTTTACCATTTTTATCTCACAATATTCCTACACCCTTTGATAACACATGCATGCAAAATAAACAACTCCTATACCCAAGAATTGTCTTTCTAATTATCCCCTTTTTAGTAGATTTTCGAAATTAAGAACTAGGGCATAGATTCTTACCTTTAAGATGAGGACTTTCTTGATAATCTTCAAGGATTGAGCAAGAATTGTTGGATATTATGTTGAAGGTTACTTCCTCACCCTAAGAACTCTTTCTCACTCTAAAAATATCAGAAATATGTAAACAATGGACTATGGCATATGTTTTAACGAAATAGGGTCGAGTTTAAAAACCCCAAAAATGAAGCTCCGGGACAGGATCTGCGATCGCATATGCGACCGCATAATGATTCTGCGGTCCGCGAAATGGCCGTGGAAAATGGCTCCCGGAACTGGGATAGCCTGTTTCACTCTGAGGCCATTATGCGGCCCGCAGACCTGTTCTGTGGTCGCATAATGCGCCGCAGAACCTCCCCCCGCAAAATTCCAAAGCTGATTATGCGATCAAAGTATGACCCACGAAATGATTGTGCAGTCACATAACTGGCCGCGAAATTGACATAAAAAATGGCCCAAACAGCTGCTTCACTCTACGGCCCGCAGAGTGATTATGCGGCAGCATAATAGGCCGCAGAAATGCCCAATCCTGCAAATTATTTTCCTTCAACTCCCCAGCGCACTGTTCAATCCAAAAAGTCTGAACCGCGGCGAGCAAGCTCGCCGCAAAGAATTTCTACTATTATTAACCTCTACGCCTTCCCGGCATCACGTAACCCTGGTTTTTAGGAAAACTTTCACGTGGCCTTACAGTACAAGCTTGCTTGACTGGGGTATCCTGGTTGAGCGCCGGTCGTGCTCCCCGAGGTCGGAGTGTGACAACAAGTACTGGATAGGACAAGTTTTTTAACCATACCTAAACTAGCTAACTACACACATATTAGGAGATAAGTAACTCCTGGAGTAAGCGGAGTGACTCCAACAGTTGGTGGATGGCCTACTGATGTGGCCCAATCACTGATCTATCTATACTTGCGCGACATGAAACACAATACCTCGGTAGGGACATGAGTATGATATGTACAAAGTATGTAGGGTGGAAAGCATATGTAAAGCATACTAAAGTCTGACTGTAAGATGGAAATCTAAATATAAGCTGAAAACATAAATTAGAGTCTGAACTAGTAACTAATCTGTAACTGAACCGAAGTTTAACCTGAAACTATGCTGAAACTGAATTTCTATCTGAACTGGTGCCTGTGTAGCATTATGGGATATATTGTAAGGCCTCGTAAAATTTTTGCAAAGGAAAATAATAACAATAATAATGTTTCGTGGGGCCGAATTAATTTTACGTGTTGTGTATTATAGAAATTCTTCAAGCTCGCCGCGGTTTGGACTTTTTGGGTTGAACAATGCATCAGAAAGTAATGGAAAATGTTTGGCAGTGTTATGTGTTTCTACGGTCCATTATGCGATCGCTGAATCACTCTGCGGACTTCATAATGGCCGCAAAGTGAGGTAGTTATTGGGCCAGTTTGGATGAAATTTTCCGGTCGACTATGCAACCGCATAAATGTTCTGCGGTTCATTATGCGATCACAGAATAGGTCTGCGGGCTGCATAGTGACCGCAAGCATGGACAATTTATTTGGCTGTTTTGGTCACCGATTATGCAACCGATATGTGGTCTGCATATCGGTTATGCGATTGCATATGCGATCGCAGACCTTCTTCCGAACTTCATTTTTAGGGTTTTTAAACCCGACCCTATTCCGTTAAAACACACCCCATGGACCATTTTGAGCATATTGTCTGATATTTTTAGAGTGAGAGAGAGGGTCCTAGAGGGAGGAGTGATCTTCATCAAATTGTTCTTCAATTCTCACTTAAATCTTGAAGATTATCAAGAGAGGAACCTAGGTCTTCTTCTTAAGAGGTAATATTCTATCACCCAAACTCTTAATTTCAAAGTGTAACTAGATTGGGCCATTAGTGAGGTAATTCATGGGGATGTGAGTGCTTACCTTGCATGCATGTATCCTTGTAGTATGTGGGAAGATTGTGAGATAATAATGGTAGAGAGTGGGTTGGGAAATGATGGAATCTTCCACAAAAGAGCTTTAAAATATTGATGCACACATAGTGTTTGATAGTATGCACAAATGAGCTAAAACCATGTTCATCTTCCTAATTTTGGTTCAATTTTGTTATATTGCTAAAAGAGATTGAAGTTGCTAATAGTCTGGAACATCTTAGAGTTTTAAAGAGATCAATTGAGGTATGTTGTCTAAACCCCCTTCTTCTTAGAATCGAATCCCACGGTGTTCATGTAATCAGAGTAAGTCCTTGATCATTATCGAATTGGCTTTTCATAATATGGTTGTGTTGAAGGATGGTTGTTCAATGTTTATGATAAATGTTTCATCAAGTCATCTTGCCATCTGAGAATATGTTCAAAATGTGGAATATGTGTTAGGAATGTTAAGACTTCATGTCAAGATTTAAATAAAGGTTATTTTGCCAAATTGTATGAAAGGCCCCTATGCGCCGGAAATTGTGAATGAAATTGTGGTAATGTCTCTAATGAGATGGCCTAGCCGATCGGGCCGATATCGGACTCTGTGTAAGAACACGATGGTATTGTGAATGAAATTGTGATAATATCTCAAATGAGATGGCCTAGCCGATCGGGCCGTGATCAGACGCCATGCCGCACACATGGTGGTACGTGCTGGAAAGTTATAATGAAATTATGGTAATGTCTCCTATAAGGCGGCCTAGCCTATCGGGCTAAGATCAGACTCCATGTAAGAGTACGGAGGTATTGTGAATTGTGGAATATCGGTATTAAAGGTCACCCAACCTAGTAATACGGAAATTGTCTTGAAAATGTATATGATCCTTAACTTGTTGTTTTACTATTATTTGAAGCCCTTATTGAATTCTTGACTGTTCCTCTTGTGTTATTATTCATTCTATTGAGTTGGTGTTTAGCTGTACATACTAGTGCTATTCGACGGTACTAACGTCCCTTTTGCCGGGGGCTGCATCTTTAAATGGATGCAGGTGGTTACATAGCAGACAGTGCGGATCACAGATAGTGCTGCATCCTCTTCTCAGCGGACTCGGTGAGCCCCATTTCATTCCGGGGTCATGTATTGTACCTTTTATTTATATTATTGTCACTTTTTGAGGTATAGCCGGGGCCTTGTTGACGGCACCATCTTTACTCTCTTTTGTATCTTTAGAGGCTCCTTAGACACTATGTGGGTTGTATATGAGTGTTGAGAATGTTAAACAAGTCATGTCATGTTTGATCACTTCTTCAACTTGAACTTTATCAAAATGTGTATTTTGGGACTTAAAAACGCAATGACTAATGAAATGATTTAGGATTGTATGAATGAGACTCCTACTATATAGTTAGTGAAATCACGTCTTCTCTTGATCATGGGTTAATTGGGTAGGAAGTATCTAATAGGCTTGCTCGGCCGGGTTCACTCGGTTGAGCGTTGGTCACGCTTCCCGGGGATAGGGCATGACAAACTTGGTATTAGAGCCTAAGGTTTTAAAGTGTCCTAGGATGTCTCAGAGCCGTGTCTGGTAGAGTTTTTCTTATCGGTGTGTTGTCGACCACATCTTTAAGTTGGAGGATACTTGGACATTTAGGAACAATACCCTTCTTTGATATTCTGGATCGTGCGATGAAACTAATTGTGCTACTGTTCCTCCTCTAACTCGTGCATTCCTTTAATTTTCAGTATATGGCACCCAAGAAGAGAGCAAGAATTGGCCAAGGAGCTAACGTCGCCTTAGGAGTGGCAGTTGATCCTTTATTTGATGATGCGGGTGAACACCCGAGGGGTGAGGATAATCCCCCGACTGCTACACTACCTGATTCCACTACACCGGCCCAGGACACACCAGTTCCTACACCTACTGAGGGTGCGACGGTTCCTCCACCTGGCATTCCAATTCCACCTTTAGCCTCAGCTTCCGAATCTGGTATTTCTGAGGGGGATCTTAGGGGAGCTATTCAGATGCTGACTCAGATAGTTGCTTCTCAGACCCAAAGGTCGAATGTTGCACCTACACCTTCTAGCCAGCAAGGGGATTCTACTAATTCTAGGGTAAACCGATTTCTTCAGTTGGATCCTTCAGTGTTCACGGGTGCTAATCTAGAGGAGGACCCACAGGACTTCATTGATAAGATGTATAAGACTCTCCAGGTTATGCGTGCTACTGAGATGCAGGGAGTGGAGTTGGCCGCCTACCGCCTGAAAGGGGTGGCATATTCGTGGTTTGAGCTATAGGAGGACTCTCGGGAGGAGGGGAGCCCTCCAGCGTGATGGAGTGAGTATGCTGATGCCTTTATAGACCATTTCTTGCCTGCCGAGACTAGGGCAGCCCGTGCCACAGAGTTTGAGAATCTTAAGCAAGGGAGTAGGAGTGTGTAGGAGTATCACATGGAGTTCGTGCGCCTGTCAAGATATGCCATTCTCATGTTGCCTACTATGGAGGCTAGAGTGTGCTGGTTTGTACAGGGCCTTAGCCCCTTAGTTATCAATAAGGCTGCTACAACTGCCTTGAATTCAGACATGAACTATGGGAAAATGGTAGCATTTACTCAAGCTACAAAGGACCGCAAGTTGAAGAATAGGAGGGAGCGAGAGGGTACCAGCAAGGCCCGATCTGCGGGCAACTTTGGGGAGTCATTTGGTGGGGGAAGATCAACTTTCAGGGGAGGGTCATCAGGGCTAACCCGGTCTCAAGCTCAGTCTTCAGCCAGTACACTGCCAGCGGGGCACAATCAATAACAGGGGAGTCGCTTCAGGCCTAATCAGGGTAGTAGGGTACCCCACCATTAGGGTCGATCAGGAGGGAGATTCCCACAATAGCGGAGGCCCCCATGCCCTAGGTGTGGGAGAATGCACTCGGGGATTTGCTACATGGACTTACCTATATGTTACGAGTGCGGATTGAGGGGTCATATTCAGAGAGAGTGCCATTTATTCCGCCAGGGTGCGGGCAAGGGTACAACACAGCCATCCAGTTTTGCAGCAGCTACATCTTCAGCACCCCCTCCAGCTCGCGACACTCTGGCACCAACAGGGCGTGGTGCAGCTAGGGGTGGTGCACAAAGTTCAGGAGGACCCTGTTGTTTCTATGTTATGAGTGGTCGCCAGAGTGCAGAGGCTTCTCCAGATGTTGTCACAGGTATATTGACTGTCCAAACTCATAATATATATGCTCTTATTGATCCCGGTTCCACCTTGTCCTATGTTACCCCTTTTGTTGCTATGGATTTGGGATAGAACCGAAATAGCTTCCTGAGCCGTTCTTTGTATCTACTCTGGTTGGCGAGTCTATTGTGGCCACATGAGTTTATAGGGGTTGTGTTGTCACGGTGCGTAGTCGGGACACCGTGGCCGATCTCATTGAATTGGGGATGGTTGATTTTGATGTAGTTATGGGAATGGATTGGCTTTATTCATGTTTTGCTAAGCTCGACTGCCGAACTAGAACTGTGAGGTTTGAATTTCAAAGTGAGCTAGTTGTTGAGTGGAAGGGGGATAATGTGGTTCCAAAGGGTAGGTTTATTTCTTACCTTAAGGCCACAAAGATGATCAACAAGGGGTGTATTTACCACTTGGTCCGGGTTACAGACACCGATGCTGAGGCACCTACTCTTGAGTCAGTGCCAGTTGTGAATGCATTTCCGGAGGTCTTTCCTAATAAGCTCCCTAGGATTCTGCCAGATAGGGAGATTGATTTTGGGATTGATGTGATGTATGACATACATCCTATATCTATTCCGCTCTACAGAATGGCACCAACAGAATTGAAGGAACTAAAGGAACAGTTGAAGGATTTATTGGAGAAGGGTTTTATCCTACCGAGTATGTCGCCATGGGGCGTACCAGTTCTCTTCGTGAGGAAGAAAGATGGATCACTGAGGATGTGCATTGACTACCGACAGCTCAACAAAGTCACAATCAAAAACAAATACCCACTACCAAGAATAGATGATTTGTTTGATCAGTTACAGGGTGCTAAATGCTTCTCCAAAATTGATTTACAATCCGGGTATCACCAATTGAAGATCAGGGAGCAGGATATACCGAAAACAGCTTTTAGAACCCGGTATGGGCATTTTGAATTTCTAGTGATGTCTTTTGGGTTAACAAATGCCCCGACAGCTTTCATGTATCTTATGAATAGGGTTTTCAAGCCTTTCCTCGACTCCTTTGTGATAGTGTTCATTGACGATATTCTTGTGTATTCATGAGGTCGGGAGGACCATGCCGATCATCTCAGGGCAGTGTTGCAGACTCTTCATCAGGACCAATTGTATGTGAAATTTTCAAAGTGCGAATTTTGGCTCGAATCTGTCACATTCATGGGTCATGTTGTCTCTATAGAAGGAATCGAGGTTGATCCTCAAAAGATTTCAGCAGTACAGAATTGGCCTAGACCTACAACGCCCACCGAGATTCGCAGTTTCTTGGGCTTAGTAGGGTATTACATGAAGTTTGTGGAGGGGTTCTCTACTCTTGCCTCTCCGTTGACTAAATTGACTCAGAAAGCAGTTAATTTACAATGGTCCGATACTTGTGAAAGGAGCTTCTAAGAATTGAAATCGCGATTGACTACAACGCCGGTGTTGACCTTGCCAGAGGGTACAAATGAATTTGTGGTATATTGTGATGCTTTAAGAATTGGGCTTGGGTGTGTGTTAATGCAACACGACAAAGTTATAGCATATGCTTCTAGGAAACTCAAGAATCATGAAAAGAATTATCCAACACATGAGTTAGAACTGGCGACAGTGGTTTTTGCATTGAAAATTTGGCATCACTATTTGTATGAGGTCCATGTGGAGGTATTCACGGACTACAAGAGTCTTCAATATATTTTCAAACAAAAGGTGATGAATCTGAGGCAGAGAAGATGGCTTGAGTTACTCAAAAATTAGGACATCGGTATTCTATATCACCCGGGGAAAGCCAATGTTGTGGCAGATGCACTTAGCTGGAAATCTATGGGTAGTTTAGAACACTTGGAAGTATATCAAAGGCCATTGGCCAAGGAAGTCCATCGATTNAGTTATAGCATATGCTTCTAGGAAACTCAAGAATCATGAAAAGAATTATCCAACACATGAGTTAGAACTGGCGACAGTGGTTTTTGCATTGAAAATTTGGCATCACTAT
>AWOL01S0099145.1:4659-37378 GCA_000715115.1 Nicotiana otophora
CTCGAGCCGAGGTGGGGGCAATGTACCGGGAGCACGAAAGTCTACCCGGCCTAGTTACTGACCCAGCCTCATTCTAATTGGTATGACTTTTAACAGAAAATTGGGCCACGTGCACGTGTGCACCATAAATTCAGAAGACTCAGAAGGGAGGCGTAAGAAGACAGTTTAATACAATTCAAATAATATCAAAGCGGTAAATAAATGACAATTAGCACATTAGGCCCAAAAATACAGTAATAACATCAAATCACTAAAGCCAAGTATAGATCACATTACAAGCTCGAATTCTGAACCATGAACCAAAAGTTCTAGGTTCTTATCCCCAGCAGAGTCGCCAGAGCTGTCACATCTCCTTTTTATCGTGGGGATAGGGATAGGGGAGTTTTTCCAATTTAAGTAACATTATTCGAAATGGGATTATTTATTTAATCAGAGTCGCCACTTGGGATAATTATTATGGTGTCCCAAGTCACCGGTTTATTTGAAATCCCAAATCGAGGAAGTTTTGACTCCAAATTACGGTCCGCGAACACAGAAGACCGAGTAAAAAATTCTGTTAACCCGGGAGAAGGTATGAGGCACTCCCGAATTTCGTGGTTTTAACACGGTCGCTTTTAATAATTATAACTGGCTTAACCAATTCTGGATATTTTAGGTTCTAGGTAACTTTGTGCACTTTTATCTTAAACCGCTTTTAATTGCTTGATTATTTGTAATAATGGAATTATCTTGAAACGAATCATGCGTACGTGTATTCATTTTGTTTGGTGTGTCATGAATCATGTCACGCGTACGTGTACACAATTAATAACACTTTATTATTTTTAAGATTGTTTTGTCAAAGTTGCGTGAACGCTTACTTTGCCTTTAATTTGGGAAATCGTAACTATATCACGCGAACGTGTACATAATTACGATAATTTATTGGTTAACACGCGCCTAAAGCATACTAGCATATTTAGAGTATTCCATTTATCTATCTTTTTTATCCGAGATATTTAGTTATATATTTGTTTTTACTTACTACAAGGAGTCTTAAATTAGTTTCTTACTCATTTCGCTCTCTCATAATCTTTTAGCACTTGAATTATAGGATATTAAAAGAGTTTGAGTTAGTTACCTAATTAATTGCTTTGGAATGCAAGACCTAATTATTAAGCCTAAGTTATTTTATAAGACCAATCCTTGGCATACTTAATTTCTCATCGATTTAAGCTCAGCCTTTCATTTTTTATTAATTCAAACCTAAACTTGCTAAAAATATTTAAAAAGCAACTAAAGTTTAATCATCTTTTGCAATTTTTAAAATTATCACTACGATTGAACTATTTAATATGTTACTGTTACTATTACTTTCTAAAGATTTAAAAGTAAAAATTAAGCAAGGAAGTAAAATTAACTAGTTAAATCATCTTAAAACTAAAACACATACAGAATATTTAATATATTATCCTAGAAGGACATTCACATCACATATATACTAATTAGAGTATTTCAACCTATACTAAAGTCTGCAATTTGCAAAAACAAAAGTCCTTATGCGAAATTTTATATGAATTTCTACATTAAAGGTAAATCAGTTTTATTATCATTATTTTTTATGATGCAAAATTGACAACGTTTTTAAGGATTAATGGAGACCTCTGAATTTATATATATATATATATATATTTTTTCTTACCCATGTTAAGAAAATATAAAGAAACGAGCAAACTGTGAATCTTCTTCTTCAAAAATACTTTATCCATTTAGCTAAAGGACCATCTCAACTTCTGAACGAAAATTAAATCAAACAGTAGGTATGAGATAACTTAGCAATACTTTAACCAAATTTTAAGAATGATATTCTCATTTTTTATTTAACAATCTTTACGAAAACTAGTGAANTTTTATCCATTTAGCTAAAGGTCCATCTCAACTTCTGAACGAAAATTAAATCGAACAGTAGGTATGAGATACCTTAGCAATACTTTAACCAAACTTTAAGAATGATATTCTCATTTTTTATTTAACAATCTTTACGAAAACTAGTGAAAATCATTATATACTAGAATATAAAATAATAAATACTTAGTGTTGTATAATAAAATACTTCAAATAATTAATTTTTAACTTTAGCAGCAAATGAGTATTCAAATAACTATAAGTTATTTAGCACTATCTAGGGTATTGGAATCACGTTAAAAAGAAACAAAGGAGATAACTAAACAATAAAAATAATATTAAATAAGATAAACATCACATTAAACATTACAAACACACAAAATACATACAAATTAAAAGGTTGAAGAAACAAAGATAGAGGATATGAACCTTTGCATAAGCTTTCAAGAATATAAAAGAACACCCATCAATTACGAGAAAACGGATGAAGACAGCAAACATAACCCGGATTCGAAATTCGAAATCGAAACTTCGTCTCTTTCCAAGAAAAAACTTTTTCTCTTGATCCTTCTCACTTAGTTCTTTGTGGAATATAATCAATGGCTTCCTTTCCGTATATGTGAAAAATCCCTCCTTAATATAAAGTGTATGCCAACTATATATAGAATGTGTGTGCTTAAAAAGTGATGAGTGGAGGAGCAGGCAATAAGATGTGAGGGAGAGGGGCTGATCGTGTGTGTGTGTGTGTGCGTAATGTGTGTGTGTGAAGGGAAATGGGCATATGGGGTTGGGACGTAAGGAGTGCTGTGTGTAAGTAGTGATTAGTTAGATTGGAAATTTGCTAATCTTTTGGTTTTATTTCGTTTTTTTTTTGTTTTTATTTTTCTTTAAAAGATAAAATATAAAGATAACATAATTAACTAACTAATTTTTAGACTAAAATAATATATGCAAACTAAATTATTACACTATAATTTAAATGACACCCAGAATATACTAAAGCTAAGCTAACTTATTTACTATAATTCTAATTAAAAGAAATCACATATTTTTGTAAATTTTCTTTTTCTATTTATAAATAGAAATAAAATTTATACTATAAGCATGTGAATAGTTTTTTTTGTAATTTTAATTTTCTCAAATAAAACTTAAAAAATAATATAAAAATTTAAAATATAAAGATTAGACCTAGAAAAAATATTTATACTAAAATAGTATAGAATTCGGGTGTGGTCAAAAATTAGTTGTTCACACCATCAATGAAAGTAATTTTGTTCCTAGCCGACAAGGATACAATAACGCTTCTTTTCCACCCACCAAAGCCACCACCAGAAAAGGGAACAACAACTAAGGATATTTCAGGTATATCAGATGAATGAAGGAATAATGGAATAGAAGTGCGTTGTATAAATTCAAAATCATCAGTAGTACTCCTGGACCTGTTAGTCATGATTGAAACTAGACGGAGCAACACCAACAGCATATACCACATAAATTTATCTTCAATCAACAATGCTCATTAACAATCAGAGTATACTCATTAAACTCTATATATGCAAAGTACTAGTAGAAGCAGCATAGAAAATAAAACGCATTTACCAGCCTTCTTCGCAACCAGAGAAGAACGGCCTTGAAAATAAATACACAACGGCATCGGCGAGAACACTACACCGGACCAAGTAGAGTTGCAAACCCTAGTTTTGAACCTTCTCTCGAAATCGGAGAAACTTGACAAAATAGACTAATAATCGGAGTGAAACTTCAACAAAGCAGAAGAAAACCACTATGAAACCAACAAATCTTCGTCAAAAATCGAGAAATCGATGATGTGAGTGAATCCCGGCAAAATCAGACCTGAACGAAATTGGACGAGGGTACCATTGATCGACTCGAGAGATGAAGATCTACAGTATTCCGGACTCTGATACCATGTGGAGTTTCGATTTGTAGCAGAAATTAAAGAAGAAATTCTATATTTGGGCTTGAGAAATAAGAGCACAAAAAAGAACGAACAACTGAAGCTTTATTCATCTGTGTAAAATGAACTCTCTAACTACTGAAGGTTCTAGAGTCTATATTTATATACAAGGGTAAAAGAGTAAAGAACTAATGCTAATCCGTGGGCCGACCCGGCGGATTNAGGAATCACGTTAAAAAGAAACAAAGGAGATAACTAAACAATAAAAATAATATTAAATAAGACAAACATCACATAAAACATTACAAACACACAAAATACATACAAATTAAAAGGTTGAAGAAACAAAGATAGACTATATGAACCTTTGCATAAGCTTTCAAGAATATAAAAGAACACCCAGCAATTACGAGAAAACGGATGAAGACATCAAACATAACCCGGATCCGAAATTCGAAATCGAAACTTCGTCTCTTTCCAAGAAAAGACTTTTTCTCTTGATCCTTCTCACTTAGTTCTTTGTGGAATATAATCAATGGCTTCCTCTCCGTATATGTGAAAAATCCCTCCTTAATATAAAGTGTATGCCAAGTATATATAGAATGTGTGTGCTTAAAAAGTGATGAGTGGAGGAGCATGCAATAAGATGTGAGGGAGAGGGGCTGATCGTGTGTGTGTGCGCGCAATGTGTGTGTGTGAAGGGGAATGGGGATATGGGGTTGGGACGTAAGGAGTGTTGTGTGTAGGTAGTGATTAGTTAGATTGGAAATTTGCTAATCTTTTGGTTTTATTTCGTTTTTTTTTCCTTTTTATTTTTCTTTAAAAGATAAAATATAAAGATAACATAATTAACTAACTAATTTTTAGACTAAAATAATATAGGCAAACTAAATTATTACACTATAATTTAAATGACACCCAAAATATACTAAAGCTAAGCTAACTTATTTACTATAATTCTAATTAAAAGAAATCATATATTTTTGTAAAAAAAAATTTCTCTTTATAAATAGAAATAAAATTTATACTATAAGCATGTGAATAGTTTTTTTTGTAATTTTAACTTTTCTCAAATAAAACTTAAAAAATAATATAAAAGTTTAAGATATCAAGATTAGACCTAGAAAAAATATTTATACTAAAATAATATAAAAATTGGGTGTGGTCAAAAATTAGTTGTTCACAACATCAATGAAAGTAATTTTGTTCCTAGCCGACAAGGATACAATAACGCTTCTTTTCCACCCACCAAAGCCACCACCAGAAAAGGGAACAACAACTAAGGATATTTCAGGTATATCAGATGAATGAAGGAATAATGGACTAGAAGTACGTTGTATAAATTCAAAATCAGCAGTAGTACTACTAGACCTGTTAGTCATGATTGAAACTAGACGGAGCACACCAGCAGAATATACCACATAAATTTATCTTCAATCAACAATGCTCATTAACAAGCAGAGTATACTTATTAAACTCTATACATGCAAAGTACTAGTAGAAGCAGTATAGAAAATAAAACGCATTTACCAGCCTTTTTCGCAACCGGAGAAGAACGGCCTTGAAAACAAATACACGACGGCATCGATGAGAACACTACACCGGACCAGGTAGAGTTACAAACCCTAGTTTCGAACCTTCTCTCGAAATCGGAGAAACTTGACAAAATAGACTAACAATCGGAGTGAAACTTCAACAAAGCAGAAGAAAACCACTATGAAACCAACAAATCTTCGTCAAAAATCGAGAAATCGATGATGTGAGTGAATCCCGGCGAAATCAGACCTGAACGAAATTGGACGAGGGTACCATCGATCGACTCGAGAGATGAAGATCTACAGTATTTCGGACTCTGATACCATGTGGAGTTTCGGTTTGTAGCAGAAATTAAAGAAGAAATTCTATATTTGGGCTTGAGAAATGAGAGCACAAAAAAGAACGAACAACTAAAGCTTTATTCATCTGTGTAAAATGAACTCTCTAACTACTGAAGGTTCTAGAGTCTGTATTTATATACAAGGGTAAAAGAGTAAAGAACTAATGCTAATCCGTGGGCCGACCCGGCGGATTACATGTGAATAAGAAAAAATAAATGTGGGCCCAATACACAATAAACACATAAACACATTTCACATTTCTGCATGGACACTATGTAACGCCAATAACTATCACATGAAAATTAAAAATAAAACATGTAAGTAATGGGAGCATTCCGACGCTTCAAACTTTTTGTTTTTTAATTTGTTATGAAAAAATTGAGTAAATATAATTTTATTAATAAACAAGTGAATCGTGGAGAAACAAAACAAGTGAATACTACCAAGCCGTCACTTAGTAAATACTTTTTCGAAGAGTTTCAGGCGGAACAAATTTGAATTAGTCAGGCTAGTAGACACAAGATATAAGATGATTATAAAAAAAAAAAAAAAAATACTTTTCCAATGAGTAAGGGTTGGATTCAACATTTTTATTTATTTTGATGTCCGGAACTCTCATTTCGAGAAAAAATTTACATTCCTCTCGTATAATTTGAGTTTAGGAATAACAAATTATAATTTACGTATACATTAATTAATTATAATTAAGTGATAAATAATTATTTAACAAATAATATTATGCATTTATTAGTTTAGTGTGAATATCTGCTAAATTTTTTATTTTATTTTGGCATTCTTTATCCATTTTATATGGGTTTGTACAGATTCTCAACCCAAAATGACAAAAATATTTAATTGCTCAGTTATCTACAGCACATGGTGACTCATCTTCATCTTCTGAAATATCTCACTTTAAGTTAATAGAGAAATGTCGCGTACCTCGTCTTCTTGCTTATAACCAAACTTTAATTTCTTACGTTAAGATTATAGTGAAAATCATCTTTCTCCTCCAACTTTGCTTTTAAAAATTAAATACCTCTCCCAACTATGAACAACATACATTAAGGAATTTATTTATTAAAAGATGGGTAATTGTGTTTCCTAAAGAGTAGCTAATACTTTTCCTTAATCAAATGAACATAATTTTACTTAAAATCTTAGGTTCATAACCAACGTGAGCCACATAAATAAAGGGGGTTATGCTCTTGCAAAATTAAGTCGATAATTATTATTTTTTTAAGAAAAAGATTTTAATTAGATGTCCCAACCCACTTGGCTAAAATGTCGGTTTTATCGTTGGGTGGCGACTAAAAATCTTATTTCAGAATCCTTTTGAGCTATCAAATCGTCGCAGAACATCTCATTTGTTTTCATAACCTTAATAATACAAAACTCTAAATTATAATTCTCTTAAAGCTAAGTGTAAAAAACTCCAGTATTTAATTAAATTCTTCGTCACCTCAATAGTTAAGGATTTGCATTCACCTTTAAAAAGAATTAAGTAACTTTTGCTTTTTTGGAAACACTATTATTTTTTTTCCCTTTTCTTTCTGTAATATTTCCTTCAGTAATCTTAGCCATTTTTACTTCTTTGGAAATTTAATCAACTTTTTCCCTTTTATTTCTTGAATTGTTCCATTTACATTAAAATGAAATTTTTTTTAATTATTTTTTTAACCGTGAAAGCTTCGTCAGATTATAAATTTGGAAGAGTATCAAATACTTTATACAAAAAAAACCCTATATAATGGTGCAAATTCTCATTCACAAGTGGTACTGCAAATTGATATTAAATATTGCCTATTACAAAAGCAATTCATTTTAATCCCTTCAATACACCTAGTTAAAAAGCATTCTGAACAGCAACAAAATGAATGGATTATTTTAGCCACGATCTGGTCCATCCTACTACAAACCAGCATTTCAAATGCAGACACTTTTTCCGTTGGTGGCACCAAAGGTTGGGGCTTTAACATGAATGGATGGCCTAATGGCAAGATCTTCAATGTTGGCGATGTCGTTGGTAAGGGAAATCTTATACTCTAATTAATGAGAAATCATACACTTTTTGTAATTAGCTCGTGCAAAATATTTTGTGCAAATAATAGAATGTGTGTATGTGTATTTTTTGATGCAGAATTTAAGTATCAAGTCGGAATACACAATGTAGTAATAGTGAGCAAGACAGGATTCAACTCTTAACTTAATACAGAAGATGATCAAGTATTAGTTCCAAAGGGGACTACTTATTTCATCTGTAGTATTCGAAATCATTGTGCTAAAGGTGTCAAAGTTGCGGTCATTGGCAATTGATTTGCTTTAAACTACACTTACCAAAATCTAATAGAGTTTTTTGTTTCATTCTAATAATTGTAGCCGGGTAATAGTTAAAATTTTTATCATCTAGTCAATATGTCCCCTTTGTTTGTAGAGTGATAAATATACATAGATGGAAAAATGCTTATTTATACTCTACATCTTTTCACTACTTGATATGTGAAAAATTAACTTTTGTATTGTCATCTATATTTTAAGGAAATTCATTTATCCTAAAACACAAAATTGGGATCGAGGCTTTTTCAAGGCCATGGAGCAAACACAACACTATAGTCCAATTTACTAATGTTTGAAGGAGGAAAATCCAATTCTAATAACTACTACGAGACAAAAAGGGGAACAAGAAGGGGAGAGAAGCTCTGAGGGCGCATGTTAAGCGAAGGATAGCTAACGTGCACCATCCATGGCAAGCCAGAAGAAGAAGCAGATTCCGGCGCCGATGGTCGACACCAATCTTTCCTCAACCAAAGACGATCCTTCCAGATTAGTTACACTAGAGACGGGAATTTCACAAAACTTAGCCCCAATTCAATTAGGGCAATGGATGACGGGTATGGGTAATGCTCCAACGATATTACAAGTTCAAAATCGAAATCAACTGGAGATCCCAGAAAAGATACAGGCGGAGACAGAAGACCAGCAATTAGGAGCTAACACTGCAGCAAGGAAACTAACATTCTCTACGAACTCCGGTGCGGTCAAGCCAACCATGGTGGACATAGTCAAAGGTAATCGATCTCAGAACTTAGGGAAGAAACTTAATTACTTTCCCCCTACCCTGAAGGATGGAATTAAAGTTGTCAAGTTAAGTACTAATGCCATAGAACTGTAAAATAAAAAATGGAGGTCGGCCCTAATTGGTTATGTAATTGGGGGTAACCATGCGTTTAAAGACATGCTTAAGTTCATCTATGGGGTATGGAATGCAGTCACAACTCCTCAGGTTTATCTCCATGATAAAGGCTATTTCATATTTAGATTTGACAATGAAGAAGATAAACTAAAGATTCTACAAAATGGCCCTTATACTTACAATAATAGGCCTATGATTCTGAAGCAATGGGTAGCAAATTTCAAATTAGCTGAAGAACCATTGAATGTAATACCAATATGGACAGTGTTCCCAAACCTACCCATCCAGTATTGGGCGACAAAAAACTTGGGAAAAATAGCTAGCTGCCTGGGGAAATCAATTTGTACCGATAAGCTCACAGCAAAAGAAGAAAGAATCTCCTATGCCAGGGTACGTATTAAAATGGGTGTGGCCCAGCCTCTCCCTGAATCAGTAATGCTAGAGGAGCCCAATGAGACAACAGAAGAAAACAAAGCATCAACAATAGAAAGCCAAACCCATTACAAAGCCACTTGCTGGTGCTACTGAAAAGGCAGACGACAGACCAAAGGAAAGCCACAAGGAAGTGAATGCTTTGGAGGAAAGCCATGAAACTCAAAGATTATGCAATAACAGGGGCAAGCAGAAGATGGATGAAAAGAAAGATAGCAAGTCTAGGCCTCCATTAGTACCTGAAAATGTTGAACAATTTCTACGTCATAACAGATTTAGTGTACTAATTTGAGAAAGCTAATACCAGTCTGGTAAAAGGGGATAATTCTTTAAACAAAGATTTCCCATGATCATTTGCTCATGGAATATAAGAGGGTTGAACAAGCCGTTCAGGCAAAAGGAACCGAAATCCTTTTTGCTTAAAAATAAAGTGGTACTGCTAGGATGTCTAGAAACTAAAATAAAGAAGAACAGAGTAGAAAAAATAAAAAGAAAGTTAGGATCTGAGTGGCTGATACATGTAGACTATACAGTCACCCCTAAAGGTAGACTATGAATTTGTTGGAAACCTCACAAGGTTTCAGTAACTATTTTGCTGTCACATATGCAATTGGTGCATTGTAAGGTTGAGGACAAAGAGTCACAATTTGCCTGCCACATGACTTGTGTGTATGGAGAGAATACACAAACTGAAAGGAAAGAATTATGGAGACAACTGAAGCAAATTAGCACACTGATGTATGATCCCTAGGTTGTCCTAGAAGACTTGAATATTATCCTCTCTGTACAAGATAGAGTAAATGGATTGCCCGTGAAGCAATCAGAGATTGAAAACTTTCAAAACTGCATACATGAGACTGGACTTGGTCAAATCAACATGAGGGGATGTACCTGTTTCTGGTGCAATAAGAGAGATGCAAAGGATAGAATATATAGTTTGATTGATTTTGCATGATCTCTGGTTTATGAATTAGGAAAAGCTGGAAGCATTCTACCATCATCCGGAATGCTCAGATCATTCACCAATCATTATCAGAACAGAGGTGGCCAAACAGAAAAATTGCCTAGGCCATTTAGACTTCTTAATGTACTTTTGACTCAAGAGAACTTCAAGGAAGCAGTACACAAAGCTTGGGAACAACATATACAAGGACATACCATGTATGCAATCTAGAGGAAACTCAAGTTGATAGAGTTGGAAACCTCTCAGATGAATAGAGAAATGTCAACACTGGAGAGAAAACTGAATGATCTGAAAGATAAGATGCAACATACACAGTTGGAACTGAGTGCAGATCTGTTCAATGAACATCTCATTACAACTAAAAGGACACTTCGATACAACTGAAAAAATGGACAACTATACATGAGAAAGTGCTTCGACAGAAATCTAGAGCAACATGGCTAGCTTATGGAGACTCGAACACAAAATTCTTTCATGCAACACTGAAGGCTAGACAAGCTAGAAATAGAATCTCTTGTATCTGCACAGAACATGGGATACAACTGCATGAACCTGCCCTAATTGAAAAAGAGTCTATAGGTTTATTTAAGAACTTACTAGGAACAGCTGCAGCAGAAATACCATGCCTAGATCCAACCATAGCAAGAGATGGATCTTGTCTCACTAATGAACAACAACTGAACCTTATACATGACAGAAGTTCTTCAGGCTCTAAAAGACCTCCCAGCGGATAAAGCTCCTGGCAATGATGGATTCCCAGCTGCATTCTTCAAAGAGTACTGGCACTTGATAGGGAAGGAGGTAACAAAGGCTATAATGCAGTTCTTTCATACTGGTAAACTACTTAAGGAAGTAAATTGCACTACTATGACTTTAGTTCCTAAAGCAAAAAACCCCACCTTTGTGAAGGAATTCAGACCCATAGCCTATTGCACTACACTGTACAAACTGATAGCCAAAGTCATTACTGCTAGGTTGAAATTAGTAGTTGACTACTTGGTAAGGCCTTCACAATCAGCATTCATTGAGGGGAGAAACATTTTAGATAATGTGATTGTGGCACATGAAATGGTTAAGGGTTATACACAAAAATGAGTGTCCCCTAGATGCCTAGTAAAGGTAGACATTAGGAAAGCCTATGATTCAATTGAGTGAGGTTTCCTCATAATTGTCCTACTAGAATATGGGATGCCTGGAAAGTTTGTAAACCTAATTATAGAGTGTGTCAGCATAGTGAGTTGTTCTTTATTATTCAATGGTGGTCTTACACCTAGATTTCAAGCTAAGAGAGATCTAAGGCAGGGAGACCCAATGTCTCCATACATATTTGTTCTTGTGATGGAGTATTTGAATAGATCCCTCAAGCAGCTGAGACACAATCTAGATTTTAACTATCACCCAAGATGCAGCAAGTTGGAGATAGTCCATATATGCTTTGCTGATGATTTAATTATGTATTGCAGAGTTGATCCAATATCTATAAGGTTGATGCTTTCGCAGTTCCACCACTTCTCTGCAGTATTTGGTCTCAAGACAAATTTGGAAAAGAGTTCATTGTATGTGGCAGGGATCAGTCAACAGCTTAAGGAATAACTATTGGATGAAATGCAATTCTCAGAAAGAGAAATACCATTCAAGAACTTGGGAGTTCCTCTATCCTCAAAGAAGATCACAGTTCAACAATGCCTACCACTGGTTGAGAAAATGGTTGCAAGAATAAGATGTTGGTCCACTAAATTCATATCATATAGTGAAAGGATGTAACTTATTAAAAGTGTATTATTTGAGATGAAAACCTATTGGGCCAGATGTTTCTAATTCCTAAGAAGGTTATTCAATTCACAACTAGAGTTTGCAGAATCTTCCTATGTACAAGCAGTCATGAGAGCTCAAGGAAAGCCTTGGTTGCATGGGAAACATAATGTAAACCACATTCAGCGGGTGATCTGAACTTCATAGAGTTTCATACATGGAATAGAGCAACTATCATTATACTACTATGGGTTGTAACAACCAAGAAAGATGCACTCTGGATAAAATGAATTCATACCTTCTATATGAAAGGGAGAGAATTGCAGCAACTAAATACACCTACACAGGCATGCTATCTGGTAAGGAAAATATTGGATGCAGAGAAATGGTTCCTGAACATGGACTACAATGTGACATTACATAGATGTTGTGATAAAGATAAGTTTAGCATTAAAAAAGCTTACTCACTCTTTCTTCTACATTTTTAGAAAGTTCAATGGAAATGGCTAGCGTTGGGACCAACTACTATACCAAAACTTAAGTTCATCTTTTGGCTGGCACTACTGGATCGATTGGCTACTGTTGATCGATTGCAGAAATGAGGCATACATGTCCAAACTTATTGTGTCTTGTGTACCACTAGAGCTGAGGAAAACTTGCAGCACGTGTTCTTCTAGTGCCCCTACTCATCCCAAATTTGGAGTGCATTACTCAGGTGGCTGGGGGAAAATAGGAGAATTAGAAACTGAGAAGAGGAGATTGATTGGATAAGTAGAAAGATGAGGAACAACAGGCCACAAGCAGAGATCATGAAGTTCCTATGTGCTGCTATTGTCTACCTTGTATGGAATGAAAAAAACGCAAGGAGATTTCAAGATGAAAAGAAAGAAAGTCAACAAAGACTAAAAGAGATAGCCATACAGTTGCATACAACAACGCAACACTTCAACAAATGGAAGAAATCATTAGAGTTGTTGAATAGTTACCCAGTCTAGAGGTAGTTGATATACTAGAAAGAGAAACTTATACCTTCACAAATAGGTAGTAAGAATATGGAGGACTAGTTATAGAGTCAAATGTAACTAGTGGATGTATATAATTATACTTGGTTGAAATAAAACTTTTAATTTTGAACAAAAAAAAGTTTGAAGGAGTCCTCTATGAACAAGAAAAGTTAAAAATTCAAAGTGATTTAAAAGATTCTCACCAATGAAATATGACGGATTTCTAATAAATTGTACAAGGAATACGGTCATGCTTTTCAAACAAAATTGTAAAATTTTAAGTCTAGTTTCCGACGATTCAAATGATTTGTTATTTAAACTTGTCTATAGTTATTTTACTGAAGTGCTTAAAGCTGAGAAAAGGCCTTTGTATACCGCAAAAATTCAAAATAAGCTGAGAAAAGGCTACTTAAAGGATTTTATCCTTTTATCTTATAGGAGTAGTTATATAAGCTTTGGTTTAATCCTAAGTCATTTTGAAGTCTCATAAGACGTCTCTAGCAGCAGAATAAATTTTTTCTTCGCCACAATCCAAAATATTGTCATCATCTAGACTATTTTTTTATTTAAAAAAATTCAACCTTCAATTAATATTTCTATAACCTTGAGCCTGAAGTCCCAAAAATTGAGCTAAATATTTAAGGTGATGTTTGTTTTTAAAGCTGAACGTGAATAATCTAGAGGAATTTTTCAGTTTTGTAGACATTGAAAAACTTTTTGGTTTAATGTTTTCTTTTTAATACAAAAATTAAAAGAAAATCTGAAAACCTTTTTCACCTATTTTTGTGAAGCAAAGTTCACCCCAACAAGTATTCTTTTTCACAGTAAATACTTGAGACACATGCCAAAGATAAATGGGAGAATAAAAATAATTAAATGGGATAACAAATTACCCTAAGCGTACTGCAGATGTTTCTTGAAGATAATTAATTAAGATTGAGGCACAAATTATGTGGCTCACTGACTATCTTACTTAGTTTATGAACAAAGCAGAATAAGGTCTCATGGCTATTGTAGGCATATAAATTTTATTAATATTAAATCCATAAAATAATTTAGATTATAGTTTAAATTCAAGATATATTGGTCCAAATAAATATTGTGGGCTAATATAATTGAATTAATTATATAACTCCAATATATATGGATGATATAATGTATGAGTCCACCAAACTGTATAGAGACCTGGTCCTATATCAGTTCCCACAGAAATAGCTAATGAACCAGAAAGTAAATGACACAGGAGATTTTACGTGGAAAAATCCCTGCTCAAGGGGATAAAAAACTACAACCTACACTTGTAGGATTTCAACTTCACTACTTGAGCAATCTTTAGATTACAACCTATTGTAACCTAGGAATTAAACTCTTAATCCCCAACTAACTTGTAATACACCTATTACAAGCCACTTTGCAATACACTTATTACAAAGACTTCAACTCATGACTAACTCTAGTCACGACACAAACTCTAAGTGTTTATGGTTTTTGGAGGTTCCTAGTTAAAGCTTCTAAATAAGCAAAGTAGGAATTACAATGAAAAACTAATACAAAGATACAACTCAACTAAGGACATACAAAAGACTTGTTGTAGGAACTGGTCCGTAGTAGTGTTGTACTTTGTTCTTGATGCACTTGTGACTTCAATGCTTGATTATTAGATCTTGAGTGCTTGAATTATTTCACAAGTGTTCAAGTAATATTTTGTTATAATGTTTCTTGTTAATATCCTTTGAATGACATCACTTAGATGATGTAAACACCTGGTTGGTAAAAATCCCTTCCCAATGGGAAGTGGCTGTTGCACTGTTTCTGCACTGTAGCATGTACAGTGCAGGCAGTCACTTTCCAGCTGTAGAGTTGACTTCGTACTGCCGTCACGGAAACTCCAAGGGACCAGGTCCCTAAGTTGGTTCTTTTCTATCTGAAGTCATACAGCTCATATTAGCTTAAGTCCATTGATGGATAAATATACCAAGTGTGCATCAGGTCTTTTATCTGGTTCTTGACAATAAGTTTGTTAGATCATCAAAATATAAATCTAAGATACTTTAAACCCATTAATTTTCCCCTTTTTGATAATGACAAACTTTAAAAATTGACAACCATTTGCAGAGCACAATAAACCGGATAAAGTACCAGGAACTTCACAAGTTCCCCCGGACTCTATGCTTCCCCCTTAATCAGACCCCCCTGCTTTAATTTATCTTCTCCCTTTTGGCATCATTAAAAAATACACAAGCAAGCAATCAACATAAAGAGTCTAGCCTAGCTAACTCATGCTACATGTGTGCACACAACATGATAGAAAAGAGAAGCAAAAAAAAGACAAGCATTTGACAACAAAAGAGAGTCTTCATTGATTTTTATAAAACATAAGCCTTTGCCATTACAGCAAAGGCAAGTTTGGACTGTTGAAAGCGGGAGCAGTACATGTGAAATCCATCCACATCACAAAAAAGACAAAAACAACTACCACAAGTCATCAAAACAAAAGATAGAAACTTGACACTGGTCACTGGAAGATTTTTTTAGGGGGGCACTAGAGGAGGAAGGCTTGGAGCAGGCAACAAGAGTGTTGAGAACAAGGTCAATCCGAGCATTTGCGGACATTTGCTCTGCGAGCAGTTTCTCTCTCAGGTTCTCCACTTGTAGCATGAGCTCAGCATTTTCTTTAGACAGAGGAACAACTTCTTCACTTGATGAACTGGAGGGACCTCGTGCTACTATAGCCTGACTAAGCTGAGTCTCAAGAATGGCGTTCCTTGCCTTCAGCTTCCTGATCTCCTCTGTGGCACTATTCTGGGCGTTGATTAGCTGTGAGATCATTGAAGTACTTCCCATTCCTCCAACCTTTTCAATACATTTACATTCCTCTAGTGTAGTTTTTAAGAAGGTTTGTTTCCTGGTCCCCATCTTAGGATTTTCTAAGGGTACATCAAAGAACTTGCAGACATGCGTGAGAAGAAAGCCATACGGAAGTCCATGGTTCCCATCTTTGAAAGCTGCCACTTTCTGTATATGTTCAATCATAATGGCAGGCAAGTTGATAGAACGAAACTCATCTAGTGCTTCTGTTAAGTATAGATCAGACCTGGAAGTAATGGACCTTCTTTCAGCATGAGGGAGCAAAACCTTATTAACCAACTCGAATAACAATTGGTACACAGGAAGCAGAGCCTTCTTGTGTACCCATTCCCTATGCTGGACAGATTGTTTTTTCACAATGGCGCGCCTAAAATTAGAGCCACAAGTACCTCTCATATATGACAACCCTTCAGATGGAACCTTGAGAATGTCCCCCAAAATAGTAGCATCCAATACCATATCCACTACATTTACTAAAATACATATGTGGTCATCTTCAACAGTGAAGAGGTCGGCATAGAAGCTTTTGACCTCATCCTCATATACTTTGGCCACATCCTCTTTGAACAGATGGCCCCACTGCTGAAATTCCACCATTTCAAGAATTTGTCTCACACCCGCCATTTTAGAAATCTCTGGGTCAAAAGTGCAACCCCACAGTACCTTTTGATGTCTCAACCTTTCTTGCCCTAGTACACTTACACCTTTCACCTTTTTTGTAGAACCGGGTTCCCCAACAGTTTCCAACTTCTTTTTGCCATACCTGCCAATGGACTTGCCCTTACCACTTGATTTTACCAGAATATCATCATCAGTCACAGATTCTTCCTCCACAACTTTCTTAGACTTGACACTACCTTTCATAGACTTTTTACTTGGTTTTTCAACAACTTCCTTTGAAGCATTGTCAACAGATTATTTCTTTTTCTGAGATCTCTCAACCAGGGAACTTGGTTCCTCCTGAGCATCCTCATCCACCTCTACTGGAATATTTTTGTCACGCACAATTTCCCCTTCCTTCATCAGCCTCTTCTTCTTCTTCTTCTTGTTACTCCTTCTGCTTTTCTTTAGGGTAGACTCAAAAGCCTCCTTCTTTTTCAACCTTGTGGTAGGTCGCTTAGAAGGGGGCTCAGGAGTAACCACGGGCTTTCTAATCTTGAAGCGAGCACTGAGAACCACATCATCCTGATCATCCTCATCACTAGGTCTCACAACATGAGGGATATACTCCAATGGCTCAGCGTCAAAGTGAGGAGAAGGAGCAGGGTCAAAGCTGACCTGGGAAGATGATTCCTGACATGTTTCCTCAGGGAGGGGATCAGGTTCATCAGCAGAGTTCCCAATAGCTTCTTCAGGTGCAGGTGGTTCAAAGAGCACCATTGTTCCTTTTTCTCCTAAAAGTGGAGTCCCTTCCCGCTGAGACTCAAACATGGTAGAAGGTCATTCATTCACTAGTCCCTCAGCAGCAATGGCCAATATGTTTTCAGCGGCCTCCTTTTCCTGAGACACCATGGGAGCAATAGTGTCCAAGACTGGAGAACTTATGTACTGATCAATATCTTTCTCAAAACCCTTTTTTTCTTGTTGAGTTTCACCCTCTTATTCATCCTTGTTCTGGTTTTTGAGAGTATCAGGCAACAGAGAAGAAACAATGTCAACTTTTGAGGCTTCTGAGTCCTCAACACTTAACGAAGGAATAGGGTCAGATGGAGTAGTGAGAGAGAGAAGAGGTGAAAGGGAATCAGGTTTGGATATATCAGTGTCAGTAATGGTGGAAGAGGGGATTTTTGTTGGTGTTTCGAAGGTGGCAGATGAGTCGAAGATGTTACCTTCCAAGGTAGGTAGGGTTGCTTGCTCTTCAGCCATGGTAGATAGTTGGGTAGAAGGTTCGGGAAGATTGGAAAGAGATAAGGGTGATCGCTTAAGGTTAGGAGGTGTATGGGTTTTAAGGAGGGAAAGGATAATTATAAGAGAAGAGAAACGGGTTCTGAAACGGCTGTAGGTTTGTGGGAAGATGCAATATTGCAGAGGGGAGTGAAAAGATTTGAAAAAAAAAACGTGATATACAGGGTCTGAAAAGGTGGATGACGTAGCAGTTAATTTTGTTTCTTTTGAGATATGCATGAAAAAAACACAAGACTACTAACTTGTGGTATAAGAACCAGGTCTTGACCGGTCGTTCGGAAAAGATTTTTCAACTCTCTTTTACCGCTCATGCATTATTTCTTCAGCTTCTACAATCATCATGCGTGTCTACCTGCAACGGTATAGAGGTAAGTTAGGCTTGGCCGGAAAACACTTTAGCTAGATTTACCAGAATGTAACTTTCATAGCCATATGGAAGGGAATCAGGTTCTCAATTAGGCTTGATTAACCCCAGTGCCATCCTGTTTTTCTCAAAATGTTCCATGCTCAGAGCTTTGGTGAAGATGTCTGCAATTTAGTCTTCTATACTACAGAACTTCATGCAAATAAGCCCCTTCTCCACATTGTCTCTGAGAAAATGATGTCTCACATCAATGTGCTTGGTTCTCTTGTGATGGACCGGGTTCTTTGCCATGTTGAGTGCACTGGTGTTGTCACATAGAAGAGGTACACAGTCAGTGTACACTCCAAAATCCTCCAATTGTTGTTTGATCCACAAGAGTTGGGCACAACAAGAAGATACATCAATATATTCTGCTTCAGCTGTTGAGAGAGCTACAAAGTTTTGCTTCCTTGTGCCCCATGAAATCAGACAGGATCCTAGGAAGTGAGTCATTCCAGATGTGCTTTTCCTGTCCACCAGATAACCTGCATAATCTGCATCAGCGTACCCAACAAGATTAAAATTGTCACCTGAAGGGTAATACAGAACCAGGTCATGTGTTTCCTTAAGATATCTCAGAATTCTTTTGGCAGCCTTTAGGTGAGATTCCTTGGGGGTTGAATGGAACCTTACACATAGCCCCACACTAAATATAATATCCGGTCTACTGGCAATGAGATAGAGGAGAGATCCAATAATTCCTCGATACATTGTTTGATTTACAGAAGAGCCAGATTCATCCAAGTCCAGTCGAGTGACGGTGGCAATGGGAGTCTCGACCACTTTTGATGCTTCCATATCGAACCTCTTCAAAAGCTCCTTGATGTATTTCTGCTGACTGATACAGGTTCCCTTCGTGGACTGCTTCACTTGAAGACCCAAGAAAAAGTTCAGCTCCCCCATCATACTTATCTCAAACTCACTTCCCATGAGTTTTTCAAATTCCTCACAAAGTGAGTCAGCTGTTTCCCCAAAGATAATATCATCAACGTATACCTTAACAATGAGCAAGTTCCTTCCTCGTTTCTTCAGAAACAAGAGTGTTGTCAATTTTTCCTCTTGTAAAACCATTTTGTAAGAGAAACTTTGACAACCTTTCATACCAAGCTCGAGGAGCCTACTTCAAACCATACAGTGCCTTGTCCAATTTGAACACATATTTAGGATGTACATGACATTCAAAACCTGGAGATTGCTTAACATAGACTTCTTCCTTGAGAAGACCATTCAGAAATGCACTTTTGACATCCATTTGGAACAAGGTGAATTCCATATATGATGCAAAGGCAATGAGAATTCTGATGGCTTCCATACGAGCAGCTGGAGCGAGGGTCTCATCATAATCAATCCCTTCCTCTTGATTGTAGCCTTGAACAACTAGCCTTGCTTTGTTCCTTGTAGTGTTTCCATGCTCATCAAGCTTGTTTCTGAATACCCACCAGGTCCCTATGATGGTTCTATCTGATGGTCTAGGTACCATGTGCCATACTTTGTTCCTTTCAAATTGATACAGCTCTTCTTGCATAGCTGTGATCCAGTCTGCATCCTTCAAGGCTTCCTTAATATTTTTGGGTTCTATTTAGGAGAGGAAGGCCGAGAAGGCAAGTGAATTTCTTGCTTTTGATCTAGTTTGGACTCCAGAATCAAGGGGTGATTATATTATTGAGAGGATGGGAGCTTTTGTGTTTCCAGTTTGGCACTTGAATATCATTAGTGGAGGAACTAGGTAATCCTAACTGGTTCCCTTACATTCTTCTTTCTGCTACTTGTGAAGTACTTTGAACTGCATCAACCACTCTTTCTTCAGCTTCAGTGGTTGTGATTTGGGTACCTGGTTCCTCTTGAGTTGGAGTGGAGGAGGTTGCATTGCCTTTATTTGTCTCCTTCACTTGACTCATCATATCTGCCTTTCCATTTGCCATATCAATGATTTCTCCTGGAACCAGCAGTGCCTCACTGTCTTGATCATCCTTGTTGTTCTTCTCACCAGATAAAGAGGACTCATTAAAGATTACATGAACACTTTCTTCCATACACTGAGTCTTTTTATTGTAAACTTTGTAAGCTTTGCTTTGAGAAGAATATCCCACAAAAATTCCTTCATCGCTTTTGGCATCAAATTTTCCAAGTTGATCCTTTCCATGGTTGAGAACATAACAATTGCACCCGAACGTTCTTAAGTGAGTCAGCTTGGGCTTCCTTTTATTTAGCAGCTCATAGGGAGTTTTATTCAAGAAGGATCTGATCATGCACATGTTCACCAAGTAGCAGGCAATATTTATGGCTTCTGCCCAGAAGTTTTTGGCTATCCCACTGTCAATAAGCATTGTTCTGGCCATATCTTCAAGGGTTCTGTTCTTCCTTTCTGCAATTCCATGTTGTTGTGGAGTTCTTGGAGCTGAGAAATTGTGGGTGATGCCATTTTCACTGCAAAATTCATCAAACTTGACATTGTCAAATTCTTTTCCATGATCGGATCTCATGCAAGCCAATTTTGATTCCATCTTCACTTAAATTTTCTTCACAAAGGCTACAAATACTTCGAAGGTCTCATCCTTTGTTATGAGAAACATCGCCCAAGTAAATCTTGAGTAGTTATCCACTATCACAAAAATGTATCTTTTTCCTCCCCCGTTTAGCACTCTCATAGGGCCACATAGATCCATATGAAGTAGTTCAAGTGGCTTTGATGTGCTAACATCCTTCTTTGTCTTGAATGAAGATTTCACATGTTTCCTTCTAGCACATGCATCACATACTTTGTGCTCTTTGAACTTTGAATTTGGCAAGCCACGAACCTGGTCCTTCTGTATCAGCTTGTTCAGAAGAGAGAAGCTTGCATGTACCAGCCTTCTGTGCCACAGCTCGGTATCATCATCAACAGCTTTCAGGCAGCTCATGTCACCACTTTGTAGGGACTCGAAATCAGCAACGTAGATGTTCTTGTATCTTTTGGCCACAAGTACCACTTCACCAGTTACCAGATTAGTAACTGTGCATATCTTTGACAAAAACTCCACTTTATTTCCCTTATCACAAATTTGAGAAACACTCAAGAGACTGTACTTCAGACCATTGACATAATACATGATCTCGGCTCTTTTTCTCATTTCCAAAGGATACATTCACTCTTTGCAGGGCTTTCAGTGAAAGGAAGTCCATGGTATTCCCAGTCATGTGCTTTATAGGGACTCGAAATCAGCAGCGTAGATGTTCTTATATCTTTTGGCCACAAGTACCACTTCACCAGTTACCAGATTAGTAACTGTGCATATCTTTGACAAAAACTCCACTTTGTTTCCCTTATCACAAATTTGAGAAACACTCAAGAGACTGTACTTTAGACCATTGACATAATACATGATCTCGATTGAGTGTGAGAGAGACTTTCCATTTTTTCCAACACCAAGAATGTACCCCTTTTTCCCATTTCCAAAGGATAAATTCCCTCTTTGCAGGGCTTTCAGTGAAAGAAAGTCCATGGTATTCCCAGTCATGTGCTTAGAGCATCTGTTGTCCATGATCCAATATTGACTGCTTCCTCTCACTGTTCCCTGCACAAGGAATTCAAGGGTTAGATTTAGGAGCCCAAACAAGTTTGAGTCCCTTGTAATGAGAAAAAGGATGAATGAGAGCTCTTCTAGTCCATACAGGCAACATGCGTTTTTTGTGAGTGGCACCTGGTCCTTTTACAGTAGTTATTTTTTCAGCAAAAACTTTGTTTTTCTGAACAGACTGGACTTTGGCTTGGCAGTTTTCCTTGAAATGCCCATTGTTCCCACAGTGGGTACAAAGCCAGATATCAGGTACAATGACGTACTTGTTATAAGGGTTATAGGGGAACTTTCTCCCTTTGGAACCCTATTCCCTATCTGTTTCCACCATTGTTAAAATATATGGTAGTAATAGTATCTGAGAACCAAGTCCACTTAAGAGATTTCTCAAGATCATTTTTTACTTTTTCCAATTCTGCTTGAAGCTGCTTATTTTTCTCAAGCTTAGCACATAAACTAGTTTTCACAATATTCAGCTCATTTTCAAGTTTAATATGTGCCTCACTAGCAATTTTCTTTCCCTTTTCAGAATTTCCAGGCCTAGAGTCTGCTTTAAGTTCCTCAATTGTTTCCTCTAGGTCTGCAATCACCACTAGGAGATCATCTCTTTCTTACTCAGTGATAGCAATTTTCTCCACTAAGACATTCTTTTCTTTACTAAGGTTTTCAATGGTTTCTTTCAAGTCAACTACAACTACCATCAAATCATCTCTTTCATGTTCTACACTAGCAATTTTTTTTGTTAGAACCTCCTTTTCATTTTTCAGATTTTCTATGGTTTCCTGAAGGTCAACTATACAAACAACCAAGTCATCTATAGTCTGTTCAGCATCTCCTAACTCTATGGTTAAGGCATCCTTATCACTCACCAGACTATAATATGCATCAATCAATACATTAGCTAATGACATGAGTTTTTTAGGAGAATAGGATTTCAGATTTCTCTGAACATCCCTAAAATTTACCTCATCATTGTCATCGTCTTCATCATCGTCTGACTGAGCCATCAAGGTGAATATTGAATCATATTCATTTGCTTTACTTTCAACTACCAACATGGAGCTATCACCTACATCATTTTCTTCTTCAAACTCGCTGGAGGCGTCTCCCCATGCTGCAAGAGCTTGCTTCACAACATTGTCAGCTGCGTTTTTTTTGAAGCATTTGTCAAGAACCGGGTTCCTCTTGGCTGCTTTATCAGAGTTATGCTTGAAATGTTCTTGCTTCAGAAGAGGACAGTTCTTGATGAAATGCCCTGGCTTTCCATACTTATGATAGAGGTCATAATTCTTTGGTTTGCTGGAACTACCTCTCTTTGGTATACCTCCATTCCTTCGAACCATTTTCTGAAACCTTCTGGTAAGGTATGCCATATCGCTATCCTCCTCACTCGAATCATTGTTTTTAGCTTTGAGTACCAGGTTCTTCTCCTTCTTTGGTTCTCTTCTTTCACTGTCCTTCTTTCTCTTCATCTCATAGGTCTTCAGNCTCCTTCTTTGGTTCTCTTCTTTCACTGTCCTTCTTTCTCTTCATCTCATATGTCTTCAGATTTCTAACCAGCTCGTCCATAGTCAGTGTTTGCAGATCCTTGGCTTCAGTAATAACGTTCACCTTACTCTCCAGGAGATGGGTAAAATGCTAAGAACTTTCCTCACGAGCTTGTTCCTAGGAATGATTTCTCCAAGAGAGTGTAGCTCATTTATAATGGAAGTGAATCGTATATGCATGTCTTGAATGGATTCACCATCCTTCATTTTAAAGAGCTCATACTCAGTGGTGAGTATGTCGATCTTGGACTGCTTTACTTGAGTGGTTCCCTCATGTGCCATTTGCAGAGCTTCCCATATCTCCTTGGCGGATTGACAGGCTGAGATCCTATTATATTCATCGGGTCCTATGCCACACACCAAAATCTTTTTGCCGCGAAAGTTTTTTTCTACAGCTTTCCTATCGGCATCATTATACTATTTTCTGGTTTTTGGCACCATTACAGCAGGTTCTCCTACCTTCTATGTTGGGACGTATGGACTATCACAAATAACATCCCATAACTTGGAGTCTTCTGCCATTATGAAGTCATGTATTCGAGTTTTCCACCAGCCATAGTATTGGTCGTTAAATCTCGGGGGCCTGTAGGTTGTTGTCCTTCCTCAAAGTTTGGTGGAGTAGCTATGGTGAGGATCCTCTCTAGGTGTTAATCTTTTAGAAAGAACCCGCTCTGATATCAATTGATAGAATGTATGAGTCCCTCAAACTGTATAGAGACCTGGTCCTATACCGGTTCCCGCAAAAATAGCTAATGAACTAGTAAGTAAATGACACAGAAGATTTTACGTGAAAAAATCCCTGCTCAAGGGGATAAAAAATCACGACCTACACTTGTAGGATTTCAACTTCACTACTTGAGCAATCTTTAGATTACAACCTATTGTAACCTAGGAATTAAACTCTTAATCACTCACTAACTTGTAATACACATATTACAAGCCACTTTGCAATACACCTATTACAAAGACTTCAACTCATGACTAACTCTAGTCACGACACAAACTCTAAGGGTTTATGATTTTTGGAGGTTCCTAGTTAAAGCTTCTAAATAAGCAAAGTAGGAATTACAATAAAAAAAACTAATACAAAGATACAACTCAACTAAGGACATACAAAGGACTTGTTGTAGGAACTGGTCCGTAGTAGTGTTGTACTTTATTCTTGATGCACTTGTGACTTCAATGCTTGATTATCAGATCTTGAATGCTTGAATTATTTCACAAGTGTTCAAGTGATGTTTTGTTGTAATGCTTCTTGTTAATATCCTTTGAATGAAATCACTTAGATAATGTAAACACTTGGTTGGTAAAAAGCCATTTTCAATGGGAAGTGATTGCTGCATTGTTTCTGCACTGTAGCATGTACAGTGCAGACAATCACTTTCCAACTGTAGAGTTGACTTCGTACTGCTGTCAGGGAAACTCCAAGGGATCGGGTCCCTGAGATGGTTCTTTTCTATCTGAAGTCATATAACTCATATTAGCTTAAGTCCATTGATGGATAAATATACCAAGTGTGCATCAGGTCCTTTATCTGGTTCTTGACAATAAGTTTGTTAGATAATTAAAACATAAATCTAAGATACTTTAAACCCATCAATGGATTACATAAATAAGTCTTAATCCATTGGGCTAAAGTGATGAGCCCACTTCATTAAACCCAATATGTCATCTTCCTGGAGGCTAGTTTGGTGCCACGTGTCAAATGACGTGGCATGCCAAGTCAAACGGAAGAGCCAATAGGATTGTGTCACGTGTTAAAATGACAAGGCATGCCAAGTCAAATTAAAAGGCAAATGAAACTGTGCCACGTGTGCAAGTGACGTGCTCTGGCCAATCAAATGTGGTCTTGTCACGCTCCAATCCTATTGGTCGGAAAGAGTTTGTTCTCATCAAAACTCTTCCCTTCCATAACTATAAATAGGGGTCTTTGTAACTCAGAAAGAGGACCAGAAGTTATAACAATAAGCAAGAAAGAGCTCGTGGATCGCTGCAAATTCCTCCACAAGTTCAAGTTCAAGCTCAATAACGAAAAACAAATCAAGTTCAAGCTCAAGAATGAAGAACAAATCACGTTCAAGCTCAAGAACGAAGGACAAATCAACATTCAAGGAGTACGAATTCAAATCAAAGTTGAATTCAAGATCATCGTTCGTGGCAACAACTACATATTCAAGATCAAGCTCAAAGGCCCTTGAATTTATTTAATAATGGAAAGAAGAATCAGAAGATTCATAAAGATTGTACACTCATATTATTTGAAATTCAATACTACGATTGTTGCAATATTTTTCAATCTTGAATATTTTCTTGACACAAATTTTATTGTCTACAACTTTATAAAAGCATTTCCTTCCACTCACAAAAATTCTAAAAAAGTAAAAAAAACAATACAAATATGTCTTTTTACGATAGTGCACATTTGGCTTAATTCATCGGCTATTTGTTATCTCCCACTAGGGCTATGCATAATTTGGTAAAAATCGAATTACCGTACCGAAACCAAAAATTTTGGTATTTGGTATTCAATATTTTGATATTCGGTATGGTATTTGGTTTAAGTTTTACAAATATTGGTATTAGGTATGGTATTTAGTATTTTAAAATAAAATATAAAAATATCGATACCGTACCGAAATATATATTATATTACACAATACACATATTATTAATTATAACATAAATATAAAATTCTAAAATTTTACTTTTCTTTATTCTCTAAGTTCATTAATTAACTCTAAGCAAGTAACAAGACATTTCTAATGATCAAATTTATTCTTTTATGTACAGTTTTCTCTCTCTGGGTTGATATTTGCTAGTTTTGGACAAACCTTTTGTCAATAAATATTTTTAGTTTTGTACTTTTGAGTACTTTAATTTAGAATATTATAGTCTATGACTCTATGCACTAGTTAGTATTCAAATCGAATAAATCAAAATTACCAAACCGAATAAACCGAAACCGAAAGAAGAAAAATCGAACCATACCGAATTTAATTAGGTACGGTATTGGTATTGCATTTTAAGAAACCGAATACCGAAAATACCGAACCAAAATATCTAAATACCGTACCGTACCGACCGACGAACACCCCTATCTTTCACAAATACTATGTCGTGTAATCTGTCCTTCAGAACATAATGAAAAGAAAATTATGTCCCATAAAAACCTCAACAGATGTGTAAAATCAATAAATATTTTCTTTCTTTACTGAAATTTAAATCCTGATATTACATGATTCATTCTAACTTCATTTAACAATAGGGCACACCTTTGAATGTTACAACTAGGGTGTGGTTCGGTTTGGATCGGGTTTTTCCTAAAAAGAAACCAAATCAAATGAGTCGTTTCTTCAAATATTGGAACCAAACCACACCAATGAAGTCGGCTTTTTATCGATTCAGTTTTTATCGATTTTCGGTTTTTTCAGTTATTTATCGATTTTTTTCTTAAATATGAGACATACACTACCAAACACATATTCTAGCGACTGCATTTTCAACGTAACACTATCAAACTAATTGATCTTTGAGAAATCTATCATTTATCAAAATATATTGATGATAATTGAATCAACTAGTGATGAATAATTTAAGTACTCAATTAAAAATCAATTATTTTTAACATGAAATAAATTTTTATACTTAGCAAAAGAAAACTATCAATCAAACTAGAATGTAAAGGCAAACAATTAGATTGTTATAATAGCAAAGAACTAGACTAAAAATACAAACGACTAATATGTACCGTAAAATTTTAGAAACTTTACATATATATATATATATATATGTATGTGTATGTGTGTGTGTGTGTGTAATAATAAATTTAATAGCTACTTCTATAGTTGGTTTGATTCAGTTTTTTCGGTTATTTTTTTATTAAAATCAAACCAAACCAAACCTAAAAAGTATTGGTTTTTTTTGTCAGTTTGATTCGATTTTTCGGATTTTTATGAACACCCATAGTTACAATATTTTCTTTTCTACATACTTTTCTATTCAAAAACTTTATTTCAATAAACCTTTTTAGAAAATATAAATAAGAGGACAAGACGAATAGGCCTGATGTTTGTTGGGCTTCATTTTACAAAATTGGGCCCCCAAAGCCCTACTAACCCAGTGTTTCAACACTTTATAAGCCTCTCACCATCTCAAATATCAAAACCCTAGCAATCAGTTGCAGCAGCGGAAAGAGCAGAACAACATTTTCTTGCCTCGAGGTATAAACTCTAACCAATTCCACTGCGGCTTAACAATGTCATCTATATGTTTATTGCGCGTTTGCTCACCCACAGTTACAATATTGCAGGTAAATCGATTGAGTAGAAAATGTCGATCGGAGAAATCGCTTGTACCTACGCATGTTTGATCCTCAACGATGAGGACATTCCTATCACTGTATGTTTCTTTGCCCTTACGACTGTTTTCCGGATTTGTTTTATTATTTTGTGATGTATTGATTTTGGTTTGTTTTGATTATTAATAGGCAGAGAAGATTTCTAGTATTGTAAAAGCAGCAAATGTCACCGTGGAGCCTTACTGGCCGCTCTTGTTCGCCAAGCTTGCTGAGAAGAGAAATCTCTCAGATCTCATCATGAATGTTGGTGCCGGCGGCGGTGGTGCTGCCGTAGCCGTAGCTGCCCCCACTGGTGGTGCCGCCGCTGGTGGTGGTGCTGCAGCTGCTCCTGCCGCTGAGGAAAAGAAGGTACACGAAATAAGTGTTTTCCTTTTTGAAATTTGTTTAACTCGGAGTTGCATACTTATTATTGTTTGTTGAATGTGTGCAGGAGGAGCCAAAGGAAGAAAGTGATGATGATATGGGATTCAGTTTGTTCGATTAGAAGCTGTTTTCAGTATGATCTTGTCTGTTTCCAAAAAGAATTGTTGGCTAAGTTTTAGTATTTGATGTTTGAGATATTCAGAGAAGTGTAAGAGTACATGTAATTTTGAGGTTAATGACTCCTGTTTTGCTAGTTTGTGCCTTATTTTGAGCCATTTTTGTCGTTTTGAAATCAAATGCTTGTTCTTCTTTTGCTAGTTTTTATTCTCTGTTTCTTTTAATTGTTAGTGCATTTAAATAATAAAAACTTGAAAAGATTTTGAGGTTCTTTATACAAATGAAATGAGGTACAATGAGACACCCCCTCAGCTAGCTCAAAACCCTTCAAATTGTATCTCTCTTGCTTATAAATTGGTAGTCTTTGGATGTAAGACTGGCATGGTTTAATATCAAAATAGTTGGTGCTCTTCGTGTTTTTTAAGGAAATAATTGTCTCCATTATACATTCTCAACTAGCTCTAGACTTTTTAGATTCCAACTCTGTTGCGTGTAAACTGATACATCATATGCTTTGCAAAGACTGACACAGTTTAGTTTCAAGATAGTTGTGGCATTTGACTGATAGATTTTGGCATGTAAGATAGACACATTTGAATTACAAGTTAGTTGGTGCCCTTTATGTTATTCGTGAAACATTCATCCTCAGCTTCAAACCTGTTATATTCTAACTTTGTTGCTAATAGAGATATATTTTGGGATGTAAGACTGTCAATTTTAAGATAGTTGGTGAAGCAGCTTAACAGTCTTAATCTTCTGGTTGAAGGGTTGGAAGTGGTGGAATGTGCTCCATTTTTCTATGATATGCGTATAAGCTGAGTTTTCTTTTTGTTTGGGTCTAAGTTGCACTATGACAACTTGTTGACTAGTAGCTAGCTGGATCATGTGTTTACATATGATAAGTTGTTCCTAGGGAGCAGTCATGTGCGACTGGTCTTGCTGACATCTGCTGTAATAATCATGTATTTTCGTATATGAAAGAGCATATAATTTTGTACTTCAGTTGAAGAACCCGTAGTCCCTTGTTCTGCGTTATCAGTGTTTGGCTGAATGTCTAGTTTTTGTTGTAATTTGTCCTATAGAGATATCTATATATGTAATGTGTAATTGAACTAAACCACAAACTGCGAAATTGAGTTTGTGGAGTTACTGTGAGGTGAAGTACATCTCTTAGTTGCAATTTTGCAGTTGACTGCTCAGTGCATGTGATTTAAGTTGTACATATGGGATTAGGTGAGCACGTAACAGTCCTGCTTCCATCTCTTCCTGTTGAACTACCAAAACTTAATTATATGCGAGAAAATTTAATATTGCCAATCATCACCGCAGTCGTTTCTCATTTTACCTCATGGAGATCACTGCTTGAATGCCTAGCAAGTGGTGAGGGATGCCCAGAGCAATACTTGAGCCTTTGCAATGGGCATTCAAGAATTTCGCTGAGTAAAAAATTTGTGTGCATTTTAGCATTGGAGTTAAACTGTTGGATAGTCTGAGCTGGTAACGGCTTTTTCCAACTAATGTCTTGAATGTCGCGACCTTTGTCTAATTTCAGTGACACTTGAATCCTGATGCGTATCTAGGTATGAGTGCATTATATTACTGTCTAACTATATTAACGTCTAACTTGACTCCATCAAAATTTTGTTATGACAACAACATTATATTACTGTCTAACTATATTACCGTCTAACTTGACTCCATCAAAATTTTGTTATGACAACAACTTAATGAACAAACCATGGTTAATATTATCACAAGGAAATGTTATTCCGTTTACAATTGTTCTTAACAAATTTTATACCTTATCAATGATTAAGGGCAAAGGTCCAAATATGTCCTTGTACTATACGAAATTGAGCACATTTGTCATTCGTTAATACTTTAGCTCAAATTTGCCCTTACCGTCACATAATTGGTCCATATATGTCCTTAGAGTTGCACAGTTGGCCCATATGTGCTCTTTTCGAAACGGAATTCACCCAAACTAATTAGCTATTTCGTTAATTGTATAAAGTGTATTACAAACACTATTTTCTTTTTATTAGTACTTTTTTTTCTTTACCTTTCTCTTTTCTATTCTTCTCTTTTTTTTTCCTTTTTCTTTCTCCCTTATCCGATTTCCTCCATTACTGATGTCTTTTCCATTTTTGTCACCAATTTCACTTGACAAAACTCATAAATTCCAATTACTAAGAAAATTCTCCCATAAGGTAATCAAGTTCCAATTCCATTGGCCCTCTAAATAAACGAAATTAAATGGTTCCAAAAATTATGGTTTAAACTTTAAAATAATAAAAACATCTCAATCTTTAACACTACTCAAAAGACCAAAATATTTAAATTGTTTCCAGAAAGATAATTTAATGATTAAAAGCCTAGAGTTCAAGCTGTAGTGTTATAAATTTGAGTTGTTAGTCTTTTTTTCATCTTTTTTCAGCTGGACATTTTTTATTTTTTTATTAACTATGTAAATTAGGGGTGTACATGGAACGAGTTGGTTCAGTTTTTATCAAAACCAAACCAAACCAATTATATCAGTTTGGATTGTTCAGTTTTGTTGGATTTTTCGGATTTTTTGTTACATAAATATTATTTCAATCTTAATTTGTTAAATGTTTTAGAACTAAATATATGTTCGGTAAAAATTAAAAAATTGACAAACATATGGTCTATACAAATATTCTTATGGGAGAATTTTCTTAGTAATTGGAATTCATGAGTTTTGTCAAGTGAAATTGGTGACGAAAATGGAGAAGACATCAGTAATGGAGGAAATCGGATAAGGGAGAAAGAAAAAGGAAAAAAAAGAGAAGAAAAGAAAAAAGAAGAATAGAAAAGAGAAAGGTAAAGAAAAAAATATACTAATAAAAAGGAAATAAAGTTTGTAGTACATTTTAATACAATTAACAAAGAGTTAATTAGTTTGGGTGGATTTCGTTTCGAAAAGGGCATATATGGGCCAACTGTGTAACTCTAAGGGCATATATGGACCAACTATGTGACGGTAAATGCATATTTGAGCTAAAGTATTAACGAAGGGCAAATGTGCTCAATTTCGTATAGTACAAGAGCATATTTGGACCTTTTCCGAATGATTAATAATAACATAGTTATTTGAAGAAAGCTCACTTCACAAATCATAGAAAAATTTGAAGGAAAATATAAATGATAAAGAAATTAGTTAGAGGAGTTCTTAAAAAATTGAGATAGAAATAGAGGTAAGGAAGAGATGTGAATTTTAATTTTTTAGGAATTTTAAAACTCAAGAATGAACCAAAAAAGAAAAGAAAAAGGGAGAAAAGATAAAACAATAAAAGAAGAACAACAAAATGAAACCAAAAAAGAAGAGGGGGAAAAGGAAGACAAGAAACAGAAAAAGAAAAGACAAAAAGTATAAAGGAAAATAAGAGAGAGAGGATTTGAACCCCTAAATGGACTATCAAAGGGGCACACAGCCAGATCAAATTAAATATAGGGAAAAGGCCCAAAAATGATCTTGTGGTATCCGAAATGGATCAATTATAATCCCTATTTAAATTTGAATCCAAAAATGACACTGCCGCTATAAAATGGGTCTACTAATGCCCTTGTGTTATTCAAGTATCAATAATGCCCTGATTTTTTTTTTAAAATGCTTTTAAAAATTGAAAAATATATATTCTGTAAAAACTAGAAAAAGAAAGGAATTTGCAAAATATATATTTTTAAGTCTTTTCAGTTTTTTTAAAGTATTTGTTTTGTAAAAACTGGAAAAAAAATATTTTTTTAAAAAACTTGAAAAAAAAACTCTCCTAAAGCAGTGGGCTACATATGCATTAGTTTTAAAAAAATAAAAATATTTTGCAAAATCTTTTTTTTTTCAATTTGACGGTTCAATATTTTTTCGGTTTATTTTTATAAATTAAAAAAAAGTTTTTGCAAAATATTTTTATATTTTTAAAACTAATGCATATGTAGTCCACTACTTTAGGAGAGTTTTTTTTTCTTCAGTTTTTTAAAAAAATATTTTTTTTTTCAGTTTTTACAAAAAAAATACTTTAAAAAAACTGAAAAGACTTAAAAATATATATTTTGCAAATTCCTTTCTTTTTCTAGTTTTTACAGAATATATATTTTTCAGGGCATTATTGTTCCATTTTGAATAACACAAGGGCATTATTAGACCCATTTTATAACGGCATGATCATTTTTGGATTCAAATTTAAACGAGGGTTATAATTGATCTATTTCGAATAACACAATGTCATTTCAAATACACAAAAAGTATACCAAAAAAATTAGAATGTTATATCCAGTTTAGGAAGGAGAGTATGGGTTCACGTGAACCATACCCCTCCTTGTAAATCCGCCCCCGCTTGAATCCGTTCAGTTTCCTTTTTACCGATATGCGAATTGAACCCATTTATCCAATTTTTATGTACCGACGTCCTTGGTAGTGGATCGAGTTCACTTGGAGCTTTGTTTACTTTTTAGTTGGAAAGTTAAATTCCTGATTGGGTTGAGCAGGATAAAAAAGGGTATACGAGGCAAAGGAAATGACTTTTTTTTTTTTTTTTTTTTTTTTGTTTTTTTCTTACAATCTGT
>AWOL01S0099154.1:5123-56769 GCA_000715115.1 Nicotiana otophora
GGGGGCTAACAGAAGTAGTATAAGAGAAGGCAGGATATCGGGATCTAGCTGGGGTTAGGGTAACCCAAAATGGTGGATAGATTATTAGCGTTAGGTGACATTTTCGAAGGATATTACAAATATGCTAATTGATCTCCTTGTGAGACACCTATATGGTGTACTCTAAAATAGTACAGCTAGATATGAGTACTACAAAGATAGGCATTGGAAGCCTGGAAGGGATAAATATTACCTTAGTGTGGCTCCCGTCCCTAGTAGAGAGAGAATGTTAGGCAACCCAAAGAGCCAGTGGATGGAGCAAGGGGAGCTAAAAGCAAAAGAATGTCTTGTGAAAGTTTTCAGAATAAAGTGATTGATAGAAATATTAGCAGAGAAATAAGAAGAGAGATAATGAAGTATTATGCGTAAGATGTGATACATGGATGACAATGGTAGAGTATTACATAATCTATAGTCAAGTGAAGGAAGAGACGAGAGGTGACGAGCCTTAAGACAACAAAAGAGTATAGGTCATAAAGTCATATCCTCATTTCGAGAAATAAGTTCGCGACCCTAACGCAATTACCAAAAGGAAAAGTTAGACCCCAGAGTAATAGAAATCAGTATGGATTGGTGAACAAGATAAACTAAACATGAATTAGGGATTGAGTGATTTGATTAATGGCCAACATCATGAGAATTTCATATTTCGTTCCGGCGATAATAGAATGGACAACAGAAGAAGATTCATGTGAAATTCAAAGAATGGTCATTCAGGAAGACGCTTCCCTAAAGCAAGCAATAGTTAAGCTTAAGGGACCGTATGTTCCAGTTATACTAAGTGTCGCCCTCGTGAGTAAGGAATTTTGTTATCCTTGGTACATAAGGATTACCGCAAGGCGAGTAAGGATCATCGATGATGTGAAAGGACGCCAAAGATGAAGAGGTAAAACATCTATAGGTAGATCATCGTAGCACTAAATCTTAGTACTCCCCTAAAGGGGAAAATATGGAGTGATGTGGCATTAAGTCAGAATTAAGTGGTTCTAGTAATTATGGAATGGTAAAGGAAGAATGCGATAAAAAAATTTAAAAGGGATGAGATTGCACTTATTCAAATCCCACATATATGCTACGATTCGAGAACATTATGCAAACACGACATCAAGGAAAAAGAGTAAGGGTTCCTGCCCGGGATATTATTGATAAATAAGGAGCCAGTGCGAAAGGTAAGTTAAGACAAAGGAAATTACCCAAGAAAGATTGCGCGGAACATTGATATGAGAATGGGACAACGAGTAGTTGGTAGTTGATTCAGAAAGAGCCTAGTTATGGCTAGACATGAGGTTACAGACGAGTCAGCAGATCATGCAAGATAAACATAGTAAAACCCAATATAGTGAATTCAGCCTTGCAGTAATGTCATTATAATACTTGAGAAATATTCAGATAGGAGTTAGGGTAGTTAAAGGTACTGTATGAGTGTTACGGAGATAAAAGAGAGTTCCACTGGGAAGAAAATCAAAATATCAGCTCAGAAGCAACCTACAAGTAACAAGGGCATGGAGGTAAGTAACTACGGATAATTATAGGTGATGAAGGACATCAAAAATTCCATCTAGTATACGATGTAATAAGCTCATAGCTTTACAAGAGTCAGAGGGTCCTCCCTAAGTACTACAATGAAAGACTAGCTGAGGAAATAAGGAAGAAGGCTTCAACCTAAGCACAATGGCCTAAAGAGGAGATGGTCTTGTAACAACAATCTCACAACAACATTGTATGCACTCCATAAGAAAGTGGCATCTACAGTGGCTAGTGAATGGGAAGTAAAAAAATCAAAAGTAATATTCAAGACCATATGAATTGCACAAAATTCCGGCATGTGTGAAAACTAAGATGAGCTAAGTATGCACGCAAAAAGGGGGCAGAAAGACCAGGAAAAGTAATTGCTTACGTTTAAAGAAAGCTGAGAAGAAACAAAAGGAATTATTCGATCAATGATCCAGAGTTAATTGACAATCATACAGCCGTAGAAGACTCCGGTATAAATAAAAGAAAGAATTGAGTCCAGGTCATAGACAAAGGATTGAATTGTTAGATGATGATATTATGGATATATTCCATAGCGTCCATGAAAGGCTAAAGTAATAAATAATACCACGAGCCGCTGATCGGAAGATAGCTTAAGCCTACATAAAGGCTGATCAGAAGGAAGAGGAAACTAAAGAGTTGCATCAATGAAGTAAATCAGTAGTCTTATTATTGGACCCAGGAAATTATATACATCATGATTGAGAACGTTGCAGAATCACTTTTAATATCAGAAGTACAAGAAAGATAGTACAACAACCATATTCTATAACAACTATACGAGAAAGCCAGTTAGAAGAGTACCAGCCTCATAAGGAGTTAGTATGAAGCTCCCACCGGATTGTGTATGCACCAGAGGTGCAAGTATTATAATAGAGCTTCAATTTATGGATGTGAATGATACTTATGTGGAAGGGAGGTCATAAAAGAGATAGAAGATGTGATGCGAGACTTTAAGGTAAAGTAAGTTAAAGGTGGACAGCGTACGAGATACTCAAATACAGAAGATTGTGAATAGTCCATACTTCGGATAGAAGGCTAGAAGTGCTGGGATTCAGTATCCAGTAATGATAGCGGAGTCGTCAGTGGCATATTTTCCAGCCTATGATTTTTATGTATCGAGAGGTCTAGTTAAAAGAGTAAAGAAGAGTTAGAGATGATGTGATGTTTCGCTTGATAACATAAGGAAATCTATGGTGCAAGCAAGTTGAAGGAAGGTTACAAGTAGTATAAATGGATATATGTAGGTCGCAAGATAAAGTATGGTAAAGCGACAAGGTTTTAGGAAGACATGAGTAAGGATAAGAAAAGGTGAGTGAGAAGGTGACGAGAATGGATAAGTTCTCGGGATTAAGCCCATGAAAACAAGAGAGCTGATGGGTTCTTTAAGTTATATAAAGCACAGTATAGCTTGAATGAACTCAAAAGAGTCTAAGACTAATAGCATTTAGAAGAGATGGAATGCTGCCCTGGTAGTAGAATGAGGGTGTAATTGTGATAAATAAAGGATGGCGTTTGGGCCTTCGATTGAGTAACGATTTGATTTCATGAATGGTACAAGATTAAAATATCCACATAAGATGAATCACATTGGGATGCTATGAAATATGGTTATGAAAGCATGGTATCGCCCCAGGTGGATCAGGCTGATCATTTCAGATGTTCCCCGATGAGACGTCAGCCCTAGTGATTACATAAAAGGTCAAGTTATCAATGGTAGATTATAGATCAATATTGAGGTGAATCAACAATGGATGGATAAAAGTTACAAAGTATGAGAAGAGAATAAGCCATCACTCTTAAGATGAACAGTGATGAAGAAGTATTAAAGGACTTAGATTTATACATGTAGGATAAGCAACGAAAGTAACCTAGAGTTTAGTGGCAGACCTCAGTAACGATAAATCGAAGTAAGAGTTATGGTATAATATGACCTACCTAGATGCAGTAAAATCATGCGGATAGATAACCGGATCTATGAAACAAGATATAGCAATATTCGTAAGTTCAACAAAATACCCGAGCGAAAAACTTCAGTATACCTGTAGATGACCCGAGGGATATCTTGTCAAGCTTTGTATATGTTTACAAAGTGAGGCCTAGAGATTGGCTAAAAACTGGAGGAAAAAGGAAAGAAGAGTCGCATAGGCGCACTTACAAGGTTAGAGTCGTACAGGCTGCATGATAGAAGGTAGCAGGAATTATGAGATTGGAAGGATTCCGACTACAAGTCATGGTGTGAGAAAGAAGCCTAAAGGGGGGAATGCCCTGGCCTTTGGAATTATTCACAGAACAATTGCCTAGATGGCAAGGAGAGTACTAAAGTATTCGGAAGACATAAGTTATGAAAATGATAAGTGCATCGGTCAACATTCGAAGACGAATGTTCCAAAGGGGGGGACTGATGTTATACCCCATATTTTCGTATGTGAAAGTACGCCATAAGTAAATTGATGAAAGCTCGGAAATAAGATGTTACATCCCGCATTTTCGTACGTTGAAGTTTTGTCGTAAGTTAATCGACGTAAGCTTGGGAATGAGATTATTTTGAGATTGTAAGCAATTATGTTATTTCAAAATAAGTGATAAATAAAATCATGAAGGTGAGAGGGTAAGCGAATCGAAGAAAATGAGTTTAGTCGAGGTTTGACAATTTGGGAAAAAATACGGTCCGAGCTATAATACCCCTTATTTATGGACTAGTGCCATACAAGGTATCACATGACCATGATAGCAAGATGTATAAAGTGTATTAAAAGTGAGTAGTATTTTAAGTAATTTGAGGTAATTCTTAATTATGTAGATAATTGGGTAATTATTAATTTTAGTGGGAGATTAACTAATTAATTAGTATATTTTGGATAAGCCTAAAGGGCCGAACATGGCAGCAAGACAAATAGAGGACAATGACTCTTAATTCATTTGTTAAGGTGTCATACTTAGAGGCTTAGACATCCTAAAGTGGTCCTCACAAAAGCCAACAATTTTAAGAAGATATCTTACCTTATTAAGGTGGATGCAAGGTGTTTTAAGTAACAGATGATATACTTTTCCTAACAGTCATTCCTTTGTTCATCTTTTTAGTGAGAAATTAAGCTTCAATATGAATAGTATCTCTAAAAGTACACTATGTTGAATGTACAAACACGGAAAGGAAAAAGAAGTGCAAATCTGGATTGGTCGAGATGCAATTCTAAGAGAGCACGATACAATATTTCTCAAGGATATCATACGGATTTTTCCCTATTTCGATCCGCCGTTACGTGTTTCGTCGCAAAAGACGCGTGTTAGAGGAATTGTCAAGAGAATCGGTCCAGGTATGTTAAGACTATCCCTTCTTTCTTTTGGCATGATCCAAATGATACAAATGAAACGAGCAAAATACGCAACTTTGATAAATGACTCTATTCATAGAAATACTAGGGGTATCTATATTTTTGATTCCCCATGTGTCTAATTATTCTATCATCTATTCACATGTCTCAGAAAATACGCAAGTTGATAAGTTTATTTTATGACATTAATCAAAGGCATAATGGTCCTATGACGTTTCGAGAGATTTTATTGACGTATTTCATATGCACTTCATTTATTTATACATGTACATTGACTCATGACCAGATGGCGTTATCTACAAGTATATTATATGTATATGGGATATGGGAAAAGGTTACAGCGTTATATATGCACCACCACTTGATCAGCTGGTATACGTTGATGATTTTGCCCACAGTGGCCGAGATGATATGATGGGATGCCCTCAGAGGCTTGATGATGTTATGAACACCTATACCTATGCATGGTATGATATGTATACGCATATGCATGGTATTATAATATTAAATGATTCACAGAACTATTCAGACATACATGTTGAGTCTTTTACTCCATGTTTCTCTAATGTGTATTATTTACTGATGTTAATTCCTTACATACTCGGTTAATTATTTGTACTGACGTCCCTTTTGCCTGGAGACACTGCATTTTATGCTCGCAAGTCCCGATAGACAGGTTGAGAGTCCTCCAAGTAGGCTATCAGCTCAGCGGAAAAAGTTGGTGCGCTCCATTTGCTCCAGAGTTGCTATTGGTCAGTATGATTAGGACATGTGTTGATTGGTATGGCGGGGCTCTGTCCCGACCTTTATGATATTTATGTACTCTTAGAGGCTTGTAGAGAGATGACATGTATATGAAAGATTGTATGGCCTTATCGGTCTATGTTCAGTGTACGAGCGACCGCTTTGGTCTTATAGGCCCATATGTCACATGTATAAGTTTTTATATCAGATTGGGTCGTCTTATATTGAGTATTCCCTTATGTTTATTCTGGCTAGCCCATGATGGCCCGTTTGGACCATTTGCCAATGATAGTACGATAAGAAGAATATGTAATGTTGGTACTCGGTTGAGTAAGGTACCGGGTGCCCGTCGTGGTCCATCGGTTTGGGTCGTGACGAAAGTGGTATCAGAGCAGTTATGTCCTACGGAGTCTACAAGCCGTGTCTAGTAGATTCTTGTTTATGGGTGAGTTGTGCACTCATGAGGGAACTAGATAGAATCATCTTACTTGTTTTTATTGCGGTAAATCTGGTCATGTTTCTAACAATTCCAATTTTTGAAACAAAAATCAATGGGTCTGGAGACCCAAATCAACTAATGAGGCTTCCACCTCTAAATCTAAGCAAACAGGACCCAAGAAACCTTAGGCACCTAAGAAAAAAGTGATTTTCTTTTTATGCAGGAATACTAGAAGAAGAGCAGAAAAGGAAAATGGTATCTTGACAGTGCTAGTTCCAGACACATGACAGGTGACAACTAACGTTTCAAATCTGTCACAAATCTAGATGGCGGAACAGTTACTTTTTGAAATAAATTCAAAGGAAATGTCATTGGGGGTAGGAAAGTCCCATTAAGCTCTACATGTGAAGTAGATGAAGTCTATCTTGTGGATGAACTTGGATACAACTTACTCAGTATCAATCAACTATGTGATAGCGACTATGAGGTACGCTCTAAGAAAACTGGCTGGTCTATAATTAATGAATCAGGTAATTCCATTCTCACTGGAAATATAGGGACAAAAATGTCTATACTCTTAGCAAACCTAATAATCTTGACGATCATATCTGCTTGGCACCCATAATAGATGATCTATTATTATGGCATAGAAAATTAGGACATGCAAGCATGCATTCCATTAAAAAGCTTTCAAAACAAGATCTAGTCATTGGTCTTCCAAAATTGAATTACTCAAAAGATCTTATTTGTGATGCATGTCAACTTGGCAAATAGACTAGATCCTCTTTTAAAACAAAGGACATTATTTCAATTTCAAAACCATTGCAATTACTGCACATGGATCTTTTTGGACCAACAAAAACATCCAGTATAAATGGCAAGAAATATGTGTTTGTTATTATTGATGATTATTCTCGTTTCACCTAGGTTATTTTCTTGAGTCACAAAGATGAGACACTAAATAATTTCAAAGTCTTCTGCAAAAAGGTGCAACATGAAAAAGGGTTGTGCATTTCTTCAATAAGAAGTGATCAATAATAACAACAACAACCTAGTAAAATCCCACAAGTGGGGTCTGGGGAGGGTAGAGTGTATGCAGACCTTACCCCTACCCTGAGAGGGTCGAGAGGTTGTTTCCGGTAGACCCTAGGACCAACAAGATGAAAAGAGAGACAATATATTAGTATTATCAACATAAAATAATATAGAGAATGACGACAACATAAGAAACAGAGAATAAATGCAAAGCACTAACAACAACCAGTAGATAAGGCCCGACACAATGAAAAACGGGAGAATAATGTGAATATAACATTAACCACTAGTAGTCTAAGACAAAATCCCATTAGACTAGCCTAACACATGTACATAGTAGAAATATGCTCAACTACCTCCTAACCTACAACCCTAATGCTCGACCTCCACACCTTTATATCAAGGGCCATGTCCTCGAAAATCTGACATGTCTTGTCTGATCACCTCTCCCTAATACTTCTTAGGCAGCCCTCTACCTCTTCTCGTACCCTCCAAGACCAATCACTTACACCTCCTTATTGGGGCATTTGGGTTATTCCTCCGTACGTGCCTGAACCATCTGAGCCTCGCTTCCTGCATCTTGTCATCCATAGGAGCCACACTTACCTTCTCCCCAAATTTCTTCATTCCTAATCTTATCCACCCCGGTGTGACCGCACATCCACCTCAACATCCTTATTTCTGCTACTGACATCATTTTGGTATGTGAGTTCTTAACTAGTCAACACTCTGCCCCATACAACATGGCCCATCTAAACACCACTCTATAAAACTCACACAGTACTCCAGATACTAATCTTCATTTCATCCACCCCACCTAATACAGTGTGTGACATGCTCGTCTATCTCCCCACCCCCTGGATAACCGACCCAAGGTACTTAAAACTACCTCTCTTGGGGATGACCTGTGATTCAAGCTTCACTTTCACGCCCTCCCTCGGTTTCATGCCGAACTTGCACTCCAGATATTCCTTCTTAGTCCTGCTTAACTTGAAACCCTTAGACTCACGGGCCTATCTCCAAAACTCCAACCTCTCGTCAATGCCGCTTCAGATCTCATCGATCAGAACTATGTCATCAGCAAATAACATACACCATGGCACCTCCCCTTGAATGTGGTGTGCTAGTGCGTCCATAACCAAGGCAAATAAGAATGGAATGAGCGCACATCCTTGGTATAACCCCATAACAACCGAGAAATGCTCCGAGTTGCCTCTCACTGACCTAACCTGAGTCATAGCTCCATCATACATGTCCTTAATTTCCCTAATGTAGGAAACCGGTACACCTTTAGCCTCCAGGCATCTCAAAAGTACCTCTTTAGGGACCTTGTCATATGCTTTCTCCAGTTCAATAAACACCATGTGTAAATCCTTATTCCTATCTCTATACTGCTCTACCAACCTCCTAATAAGGCGGATCGTTCTGTAGTCAAAGGACCGGGCATCAATAAAAAGTCATCATGGAGGGGAATTTGAAAGCAAGGCTTTTGAAACCTTCTACAATGATTATGGAATCACTTACAATTTTTCATCTCAAGAACTCCTCAACGAAATAGGTTGTAGAAAGGAAAAACAGGACACTACAAGACATGATTAGAACAAGGATTGTAGAAAGCTCACTACCTCACTATTTTTGGGCAGAAGAAGAGAGCACGACATGTCATATCATTAATCGATGCATGATCAAACCAATCTTGAAGAAATGACCTACGAATTATGGAGAGAAAAAAGCCAAATGTGAGTTACTTTCATCCCTTTGGATGCAAGTGCTATGTTCATAACAATGGTAAAATAACCTTGGTAAGTTTGATCCAAGAAGTGATGAAGGTATATTTCTTTGTTATTCTCCATCAAGTAGAGGTTATAGAGTTTATAATAAATGTACTCTTGTTGTATAAGAATCAATTATTGTAATCTTTATTGACACTAACCCTCATAGTGAGTCTAGAAAAATAGTAGATGAAGAAGATCTTGCAGGTGTATCAAAAATAGTTCAAGCTCATGAAGACAATACTGAAAACTCGACTCCAAGCGATTCTCAGTCGACAATAGAAAGAGCTGCAGAAACCTTATCCCACATCTCTCAACAAATTCCTGAAAGAAATGAGGCCGAGGTGGATAAAGTTTCAAATGAGTGGAAAGGTGAAGCAGGATATCCTTATAAGTTCATCATAGGAAATCTGCAGGATGGTATTACCACCTGAAGATCTCAGAAGCTGAACTCTCACATCTCTGTATCGAGCCAAAGAAAGTTGACGAAGCTCTCAAGGATGACAATTGGGTCAAAGCCATGAAAGAAGAACTTGAACAATTTGAAAGAAATAAAGTGTGGAACTTAGTTCCAAAACCTTCTGATGCATCAATTGTAGGAAAATAATGGGAATTCAGAAATAAGTTGAATGAGTCTGGTCAAGTAGTTTGCAACAAAGCAAGACTAGTCGCTCAAGGTTACACTCAGCAAGAGGGAATTGACTATGATGAAACCTTCACTCCTGTGGCAAGGTTAGAATCCATTCGAATATTGCTTGCCTTTGCTGCTCATAAAGGTTTTAGGCTATTTCAGATGGATGTAAAATGTGCCTTCTTAAATGGATATATCTCTAAAGAAGTGTATGTGAAACAAGCTCCTAGGTCTACCAAATTATGTCTTTAAGTTATCAAAGGCCTTATATGGTCTCAAAAAGCTTCCAAAGCCTGGTATGAAAGACTAAGCTCTTTCTATTAAATCATGCCTTCAAACGAGGTAATGTTGATACAACTTTATTTATTAAGCATTCAAATTTAGGTAATCTTATTACTCAACTTTATGCATATGAGATTATTTTTGGTAGTTCTAACTCTGTGTTATGTGAGAAAGTTGCTCATACTATTATTGGAGAGTTCGAAAATGTTTGGAATGGAAAATGCAAAGTCTAATGGTACTCCCATGAGCCCATCAACAATTCTTTAAGAAGACAAATATGGGAAAAGTGTTGATGAAACCATGTACAGGGGAATGATTGGATCCCTTCTATATCGCATGACTAGTTGACCAGATATAATGTTCAGTGTTTGTAAGTGTGTAAGATTTCAGTCGGCTCCTAAAGAATAACATCTGAATGCAGTAAAACGTATCATTAGATATCTTATTGGGACCACTGAATTAGGTTTATGGTATCCTCATTCTAACAATTTTGATTTAAAAGGTTTTTCTAGATGCAGACTTTGCAGGTGATAGAAGTGACAGGAAAAGCACAAGTGGTAGTTTCCAATTACTGGGAAATGCACTAATTTCCTCGCATAGTAAGAAAAATAATTATGTTGCATTGTCGACTACTGAAGCGGAGTATTTAGCTGTTGGAAGCTGTTGCACTTAAATTCTTTGGATTATACATCAACTTCTTGACTATGATCTTAGTCTTACTTCCACTCGTATTTTGTGTGATAACACTCGTGCTATATGTTTATCAAAAACATCTGTGCATCATTCTAGGGAAAAGCATATATAAATTAAGCATCACTTTATTCACGATCATGTTGGTAAAGGTGATATAGAACTAGAATCTATTAATACTGAGTCTCAACTTGCTGATATTTTTATAAAACCTCTTTTAGAAGAATATTTTTGTCTACTGCATAGTAATATTGGTGTTTTGTCTATTGTGTAAAAAGATTTTATCAATATTTGCAAAATATTTTACTTCTTTTAATATGTTTGCTAAAGTGATTGCCTTCATTAATTTGATGTGATTGTAATTATTACTTTTCATTGGTGCCGCTGAAGCAACTCCTCAGAAGTGTCACTTCGATCTCTTCCTAACCCTTCCTCTAACCAATGTAACCCTTCAATCTCCCAAGCGGCTTATTAAGTACCCCCCTATTCTCTCATTCTCCCTCACTTCTCACCTAACCTATCTACCATGGTTAAGAAAAACCTCTGCTCCTCCACAATCACAAGACGTAGCAGACGGTTGCAAAAGACCCAAAACCCAAAACTGATAATGATAGTAGTGACTCGTCGGAGGATCGAGCACTAAGCAAGAAAAGAGTCAGCAAGGGACCAATGGATCAAACCCCCAAAAGGCTTGCACACAAAAAGGGGAAAGTGGAAAGCACTAATTGGGCATGAAGACAAGTTGAACTACTACGGTCCAACTGAGAAATCGAGGTTTGAATCCTATAAGTAAAAATCTATGGCTTATGGACGCACTGTAAGTATCTCTCTTATGAAGGATATTCACTGTGATGTCATTTCAATTTTTGATTTTCAACACCTTTATCCTCTATTTGATACTGTTGGAAATACTGTGTATGAAGAACCTGTAAGGATGTTCTTTGCAAATCTGTTTGTGAATGACAAAGAAGACTTGGAGTCAATGGTCTAAGGCACTCATATTGTGCTTGATGCGTATCAATTTGAGATAATATTTTCTACTAAGTTTCATGGTTACGATGTGTTTGTTCAGAACCCTTGGCCAAACGATTTTGAAGTGACCCTGGAAGAGGCAAAAATTATCATATCTGAAAACCCCCTGATATTGGTCCCAAAAGTCTTAAATTCGAATATCGTGTATTAGCTCACATGATTGCAACCACCCTTCTCCCTAGGTCTGGATCTTTCAACACTTTAACCTCTAAGAATATCTTTGTTCTGTAATGTCTTCTGAACAATAAAAGACTTGACTGGTTTGTGTGGATTGATCAGTACATACTTGAAAGTATTAGAGATGTCTTATCCTCTGCCGCATGTTTATCCTATGGTCTGCTTATCTCCCACATTCTAGAAGTAATGAAGGTTGATTTGGCACCTTTGTCTCTCCAAATCATCTCAAGTACCTATGATAAGACAACTTTTACTATGATGGGCTACACTCTAAGTGAATATGGATGGGTTTGACGTGCCAAAATTGGAAGTATTCTATTGTTGGTTGAGCCAACTACTTAACCACCAGAGACTCAGTCGACCACTGCTAACAACTTACAGCAAATTCAGCAAATATTGGATGGAGTAAAGACCATGTTCATTGCCATGAAAGAACATATGGATAAGATCAGGGATGTCACTAAAGAAACAGGTACATATGTGGCCAAGCTCAGGATGGACATGGAAGCCACAAAGAGACAAGGAATCAGGGCTTTCAATTCCATGATAGAGAAAATGGACAAGCTCAGCAAAGAAGTTGAATCCTCTTATGACTCTTTTTGCACCACAGTGATCAATATCCTGAAATACTTTATGGGAAGGAACTGAGGCCCACTATGTGTGTGTGAGTCTAAAATAATTTTTTTGGTACTGTGTATTTTGCTTTGGTCTATAAGAACCATTATCCTATGCCTCAGCTGAAGGCATAATATCTGCTACTTTATATGCCATGCTTATTATCTGCTATATTACATGTCACTTGCCATAATACTTACATGTCTGCCTGCATTTTCTTATTTCTTTTTGATTGATGTCAAAGGGGGAGAAACATTAGAGTAATGCAGAGAAATAACTCAGGGGAGCAACATCAGAATCAAAATTTAGGAGTTCACACGCTCAGGGGAATCTTCACTAAAAGGGAAGTATCATCTATTCTGATTATTCTTTTTAATTGTCATCATCAAAAAGGGGGAGATTGTTACACCTAAGTTTTAATGATGACAACAGTGCAAATCTAATCAACTCTAATTGATTGCAGGAAATCAGGGAAGTAATGCCATCAAAAGGAAATAAGACCAAATGTAGTTGTTATGGAGAAATTAATTTTTAAATTAAGGAGAGTCTATGGAGAAAGAATTTAGAAGATTTTTATGATGGATAAATCGAGCCATGTAGCAAATCACTCCTATATATCAGGAATGCAAGAAGGAAAAAAGATCATTGAATTCAATCTTTCTCGTAACCTGAATTCAGAGGCAACCCTTGGGTAAAATCTCTTAGAATATTTTGCCTCAATCAATGGTCAATCTGTAACGGCGTTCAAGAGAAGATTACAAGGTATTCAATATTTATGGACAAAAGTAATTAAAACTCACTTACCTCTTCAATCTAAGTGGAAAACTCCCAAAATATTGCCCTATTTATAAATCCAAAATCCCAAAACTCAGAAGAAAAGACCAAAACCTCATCTTAAAAGCTCATGTCCAGTGATCCCGCATCTGCGGACTCAATTATCGCATCTTCGATACCGCTTATGCGGAAACATCCCTCGCTTCTACAAAATCCACTAAAATCCACAACCTGCCTCTTCTTCTGCGGGTCTACTTCTGCGGTCTTACTCGCGCTTCTACATGTCCGTACCTATAGAAGTCTTTTGCATCTGCGGTCCCCAGCCCCTCAAGTTAAAATCCACTTCTACAGAACTCTCCTCACAGAAGTGTATTCGCTTCTGCGGAAACTCTGCATGCACCTGCGAAATTCCCTTAGCCAGGCCTTATTTTACTTCAACATCTCTCCAGCCGCATATACATTGACGCATCTGCAGCCAATCCCACCACAGATGCGACTACACCAACAACCAAAAATCTTCAGCAATGCTTAAGTCTAAATATTGATTCGTTAACCATCTGAAACTCACCCGAGGCCACCCAACCTCAACCAAACATACCAACAAGTCCTAAAACACAATACAAACTCGCTCGAAGCCTCAAATCACATCAAACAACGCCAAAACCACAAATCGCATATCGATTCAAGCCTAATGAACAAATGAACTTCCAACATCTAAAGCTAATGTCGAATCTTACCAAACCAATTCCGAATGATCTCTAATTTTTCACACAACTCATAAATGACACAACAGACCTATTCTAACTTCCAAAACCAAAATCCAACCCATATATTGACAAAGTCAACTCTCGATCAAACCTCTCAACCTTCCAAACCTTCAAGTTTCCAATTTTTGCCAAAATATACCAAATCAATCCACGGACCTCCAAATCCAAATCCGGACATACGCCTATATCCAAAATCACCATACGAAGCTATGGGAACAATCAAAATTCTATTCCGGAGTCGCTACATAAAAGTCAAACTCCGGTAAACTTTTCTAACTTAAGCTTCCAACCTTCAGACTAATTATCCTGATTCACTCCGAAACATCTTTGGAACCATACCAACCACTGCAGCAAGTCACGTAACCACAAATGAACAGAGAATAAAAAATAAATAGTGGAACAGGGCTACAATACACAAAATGAAAGGTTGGGTCGTCACATTCTCCCCCTTGTAAATAAATGTTCGTCCTCGAACAGGTCTAGAATCATACATGGAGTCTCAAAGGAGTGTGGATGACTGCTCCATATCTCCCGCTCGTCCTTCCAAGTAGCCTCCTTGATTGGTTGGCCTCCCCACTGAACTTTCACTGAAGCTTTATTTTTTGATCTCAACTTTCAAACCTGCCGATCCAAAATGGCACCAGCTCCACATCATAAATCAAATCCCGATCAAATTGTACTGTGCTGAAGTCCAACATATGGGACGGGTCACCATAATACTTCCAGAGCATAGAAACATGAAACACTAGGTGAACACCTAATAGACTAGGTGGCAATGTAAGCTTGTAAGCCCCCTCTCCAATCCTCTCAAGCACCTCAAAAGGTCCAATATACCAAGGGCTCAACTTGCCCTTCATATCAAATCACATCACTGTCACGCCCCAAACTCGGGGACCGCGACCGGCGCTCAACCGAGATAACCCGACCGAGAAAGCCTGTTAGATTTTTTTCTACCCAAACTAATCCATGAATAAAGAGGAGATGTACTCCATTAATCAAACACCAAAAAGATCTTATTAATAACTTCCTTTTCATTCCCATTAGCAGCTTCATTCAAAATTTCCAAAATATTACGAGTTTATAGAATTAATGAAAAATATGATTTCCAAATACCAACATTTCTAGTTCAATTACCAACATCAACCACAACCCACAACATGTCTACGGAGCCTCTAAGTACAATAGAAGAGTAATATGGAAATGCCGGCAACAAGGCCCCGACTATACCTCAAAACACAGTACATGCGAAATAAAAGATACATGACCCCAAAATGAAGTGGGGCTCACCAAATTAGCTGAAAAGAGTGTACTGCTATCACTGATCAATGTCGCCTGCTGTAGAACCACCTACATCTATTAAAGATGCAGCGCCCTCGGCAAAAGGGATGTTAGTACCATCTAGTAGCACTAGTATGTATAGCTAAAAATCCTTTTTCAATATAGAATGCCCATATAAGAAAAGGCAACATATAGAAACAGCAAGTCACAATCAACAATATTCAAATGTCCAGTTAAAACATAACAATTTTCAAAATACGAACTTCATATATAATTTTTGGTTGGGAGATCATTAGCACCGATATACTACCGTCTTTGTTAGCATGGAGTCCGATCACACCCGATCGACTAGGGCATCTCCCCACGAACAATGTGGTTTGACAAGTGATGCGAAAGAAAGTTATTACCAAAAGTAGTACCACCATGTGCGCAACATGGCGTCCGATCTCCACCCGATCAGCTAGGCCGCCGTCCCACATATGCCGTGTGGGTTGAATTTTCCAATCCACAATTGTTACCAGTTTCATCCCAATTAAGGAGAACAATATCACAATTTCTCCAATATTACAATTTCATCCCAAATAAGGGGAATAATCACAATCCACCCCTACATCGACACATGTAGTTTAAGGTGTGGGCCTTATGACCCACCCTTCCTCGGTTTTGCTAATGATGCTCCCAAAAACATTTTTTGATTGATTTGATTTGCACACAGAGGTAACATAAATACAATTGTACTCACCTCAACATCTTTCACATTGTATAAATTCTCATTAGTATTTCCAGTCACTCACAACAACAATATTTCCTTAGCTCATTTGGCCATTCACAAGATTCTTTATTCCTGGCACGGTGGCCGTATTTCATATTCCACACTTTCACCTCTTTCAATTTCAAAGATCACCATCAAATATCAACATATAGAATATTTCAACAATAATATACCTCAAATTTATTAGTAATGAAAACTTTAAACACATAAGGTTTCTTCCCAAATAATGGGGCATACCGACCATCAATACAAACACACATCAAAATCATAAACAATCAATACACCATTTATTCTTGCAATACTCTTTCCCACAAATGACAATATACAATTTCAACACCTGAGTATATAAGAACTCGAATCACACTGGATATATTTATAAAGCAAAGCATTAGTTAAAGCAGCCACTTATAGGCATGAATTAAGTACCAAAGCTTTTAGGCAATTCTATTATCGAAATAATTTTTTAACAATTGAGTCGAGGCCCATTTCATGATCTCTATCGCATCCTCTCATTTCATTTGCACTACTAGCCACAATCGTAATTTACATTCTTGGCATGTTGGCCACACACTATATCTGTAACGACCCGACCGGTCGTTTGAGCCCTAGCACATCGTTTGGCAGTTTGAGGCCATGAGTAGCTTAACTTTAGGTATTATGACTTGTACATGTGGTTAGAATGGAATTTCGAGAAGTGCGGAGTTGATTTAGAAAGAAGATTCTCATTTCGGAAGTTTTAAGTTGGAAGCATTTACTAAGGTGTGATTTCGAGTAAACGACCTCAAAATCAGGATTTGAAGGTTCCAACAGGTTTGTATGATTGTTTTGGGCTTGGGCGTATATTCGGATCGGGTTTTAGATGACCCAGGAGTGTTTCAGCACCTATTGTGGAAAGTTGGCATTTTGGAAGGATTTCATAAATTTTGGTTGTAGTGCATTTCAATGTTATCGATGTTCGTTTGGGATTCCAAGCCTAGGAATAGCTTTGTATGGTGATTCTGGACATAGGGGCGCGTCCGGAAGTGGATTTGGAGGTCCGTAGGTCGTTTTGGCGAAAAATAGAAATTTAAAGTTTTTGAAAAGTTTGACCAAGGGTGGACTTTTTGATATCGGGTTCAGATTCCGGTTTCCGAAGTTGGAGTAGGTCTGTAATTTCATTTAAGACTTGCATGCATAATTTGGTGTCATTCCGAGTTGATTTGATAGGAATCGGACGCATCAGAGTATTTGTAGAAGTTTTTGAGTTCATGAGCTAATCCATGCGTTTTGGCATCCGATTCATTGTTTTTGAAGTTATTTCAGTATTTCGATCGCTCGAGCAAGTTCATATGATGTTGTTAGACTTCTGTGTGTGTTTGGTGTGTAGCTACGAGGGCTCATGTGAGTTTCGGACGTTTGGGAGGATGAGAAAAACTTTAGTTTTTCTGGTATTTCTTGGCAGCTGTTGCAGGTCTCGCAAATGCGAGTATTTGTTCGCATTTGCGAACCTCACATTTGCGAGAAAGGCTTTGCAATTGTGAAGAAGCATGACCTGGATAGTGTTCGCATTTGCGAAACTTTGGTCGCATTTGTGATCTCAATAGTGTCCGCATTTACGATCTCAATAGTGTCCGCATTTGTGACCTTGGCAGTAGAAGCCCAGGTTCCCATTTGTGATAGATTTGTCTCATTTCCGACCTTCGCATTTGTGAACCAGGTGTCACAAATGCGACATATGAGACCTGTGCACAGCTCTATTAAATGCGGGACTTAGGCCATTTAGCTCATTTTCTTTCATCTCTTGGGCGATGTTGGAGCTCTTGGAAGGGGGAGTTTTCATCTGGAACTTTGAGGTAAGTAATTTCTACACAACATGAGTTAAATACATATATTATGGGTAGATTAACATGTAAAAATTTGGTAAAATCAAGGGTTTAGATGAAAACCTAGGTTTTGGATAAAAATGGGATTTGACCAAGAAATTGGTTATGGAATGTAGTAAAAATCATATATTTAAGTTCGTGAGGTTATGGATAACAATTTTCTTCAAACATTTCCGGAATCCGAGCACGTGGGCCAGGGGGTGAATATTAGGAATCTTACATTTAGGGTTGGGTAATCACTCTAATAGTTGGAATATGAACTTTTGAATATGTATTGATTAGGTTATATACTATTCGATTAGTTTTGGATTGATCGGCACCAAATTGAGGGTTTGAGCATAATCTTGGACCGGAAAGTAGGCTTTGATGCGAGGTAAGTCTCTTTTCTAACCTTGTAATAGGGAACTAACCCATAGGTGAATTGAATTAAAATGTGCTTCTATTTGTGGGGGCTACGTACGCACGAGGTGACGAGAGTCCGTATGTAGCTACTAATTATGCTATTGTCCGGGTAGTCTAGGACCCATATCATGCTATACTTACAATGTTTGTACCCTACTTGTTAACTTAATTGCTTAAGTCTTTTGAAACCTGATAAAAGAATTAAATTTCACTTACTTGAATTTGTGAAAGAAACACTTGACTGTTATTGAGAATTTGTGTTTTTCTTGAAATAGTTTCTATTTATGGAGCGGGTCGAATGCCTCGGTAGCAGATAGATGCATCTATGGTTTGTGCCGTTCGACCATCGGCATTGCACAGTTTAAATATTATGTTGGACGGGCCGTACGATCTCGGCATAATTTGCGCATGATAAATCTTTGCAACCAATTATAATTGATATTGCTTCTTTGGCTTAAGATATAAATTGTTAAATGATGAAAAATAAATTTGGGACTTAATATTGGAGAGGGATTATTTACTGTTTCCTGTTATTGGGTTATCAGTATTCTTAATGTAATCCATGCTTAATTAAAATTTTGACATATTTATTGTTATCCCATAGTAAGTGTCGGAGTCGACCCCTCGTCACTACTTCTTCGAGGTTAGACTGGACTTACTGGGTACGCATTGATTTACGTTCTCATACTACACTTGCTGCACATTTTTGTGCAGGTGCATATATGTCTAGCAGACTTGTGGGCACAGAGGCACAGGTATTTTGGGGACTTAGGTGAGCTGCATCCCATGTTGCGAATTCGCAGCACACAGAGTCTCCATCAGAGTTATCTACCTCATCCTGTCTAATTGTACTTTTAGACAGATGTTGTATTTCAAATATATTTTCTAGTCGATGCTCATGTACTTGTGACACCGGGTTTTGGGGGTGATTATGGGTTGTTAAGTATTGTAGTTGTGAAAATACCATCATTTACTTTGTAAAGCCTATCTCTTACTATTTAATTGAAGGAAATTATGATTTCAAAAATATTGAAGTGAGTAATTAAATTAATCAATTATTGTTGGCTGGCCTGACAGCGGTGTTAGGTGCAATCACGTCTTCTAATGGAATTTAGGCGTGATAACTTGCTATCAGAGCACTAGGTTCACTTAGGTCTCACGAGTCACGAGTGAGTCTAGTAGAGTCTTGCGGATCGGTATGGAGACGTCTGTACTTATCTTCGAGAGGCTACAGGTCTAATAGGAGCACTTTCCTTCTTGATTCCTCATCGTGCGATTTGATTACTTTGAGGCTTTTGCCTTTATTTCTTTCCTACTCAATCTTATGTGACATGAAGCGCTTGTTATCAATTAGGAATCGAGGAATTTTAATAGTACTCCAAATGTAGTGCGGTTCAGACTTTTTGGATTGAACAGTGCGCTGGGGAGTTAAAGGAAAATATTTTGCAGGATTGAGAATTTCTGCGGCCCATTATGCGGCTGCATAATAACTCTGCGGGCTGCAGAATGGCCGTAGAGTGAAGCAGCAGTTTGGGCCATTTTTGATGTCAATTGCGCGGCCAGTTATGCGACCGCACAATAATTTCACGGGCCGCAGTTTTGTTGCACAATCAACATTGTAATTTTTGCGAAGGGAGGTTCTGCGGCGCATTATGCGATCGCAGAACAGGTCTGTGGGCCGCATATGGAACAAAGACCCAGGCAGTTTTTTCCAGTTTTTGCAACCAAATTGTGCGGCCGATATGCGGACCGCAGATCCTATCCCGGGGCTTCATTTTTGTGGTTTTTAAACCCGGCCCTATTTCGTTAAAACATATGCCATAGTCCATTTTTGCGCTAAAACTTGATATTTTGAGAGTTAGAGAGTGCCCTAGACTGGGAGAGTGATCTTCAACAAATTATCCTTCAATTCTTGCTCAAATCTTTGAAGATTAACAAGGAAAACTCACTAGGTCTTCATCCTAGAGATAAGATTCTACACCCTATCCCTTAATTTCGAAATTTACATAAGTATGGGTAATTAGCAAGATGATTCTTGGGTATGTGAGTTGTTTATTTTGCATGCATGTGTTACCAAACGGTGTAGGAAGATTGTGAGATAAAAATGATAAAGAGTGGGTTGTGGGATGATGGAATCCTCCATAAAAGGACCTTGAAACCTTAATGCACACCTAGCGTTTGATAAAATGCTCAAATGAGCTAGAACCATGATCATCTTCCTAATTTTGGTTCAATTTGTCATATTTCTAAAATAGATTGAAGTTGCTAAAAATTCCGGATCATTTTAGAGTTTAAGGAAGCTCAATTGAGGTATGTTGTCTAAACCCTTCTTTAAGAATTGGAACCCCAATATCCTTGTAAGTTCCAAGATATTTATTACAAGTTGAGTTTTCCGAATACGATTTGTGACAAAGATATATGTTTAATTTTTGTTTCAAATGCTCTCATGATATTGTATTATAAATTGAGGATGTCTTCCAAACTATGGATTGTGTATCTACATGTTATGATTCCAAGGCGTGATTTACGTGGAAAACCATTATACCAAATTGTGTAGAGAATGTGATTGGGGTTATACCTTCACCCGCATATATTGGGGTGAGGTGGCAATGCAGCTTCGTGTATTATTTTGGTATTGTTGTTGCACCACCACCCATATATATATATATTGAGGTGAGGCGGCATGGCCGCTTTGTGTAGGTATTGGTATCGTTGATGCATTTCCACCCGCATATATTGGGGTGAGGCGGAGGGTCCGCTTTGAGTGAAAATATGTATTGTGTTTACACCTCCACCCGCATACATTGGGATGAGGCGGCAGGGCCGCTTAAGTAGACTTTTGGTATTATGATTACACCTCCACCCGCATACATTGGGGTGAGACGGCGGGGCCTCTTTGTGTGGAAATGGTGACAGAGGACCTCATCTTGAATTCTATAAATTTTAGTGACAGATCTTGATAAGCTTGTTTTGGTTTAACCGGCTATCTATGCTATTCTATTGTCGCCTTGGTTCATCATGTTCATATTGTATTTCTGAATTCTTAAATTGGTGTTTGGTTTTCATACTAGTACTATTCGACATGTACTAACGCCCCTTTTGCTGGGGGCGCTGCATCTTTAATGGATGCAGGTGGTTCCACAACGGAAGATATTAACCAGTGATAGCGGTGATCATTCTTCCCAGCTGACTTGGTGAGCCCCATCTCATTCTGGGTTTGTGCATCTTTTGTTTCGTATGTGTTATCGTGTTTTGAGGTATAGCCGGAGACTTGTTGCGGGCACTATCATTGTACTCTTTGTTATTTTAGAGGCTCCATAGACTAAGTGTGGGTTGTGTATGAGTGTTCGGAATGTTAAACTAGTTGTGTTGTGATTAAATCACTTGTTCCACTTTGAACCATGAAGGTGTGAGTATGTGTGTTTTGATACTTATTAATGGAGTAACTAATGGTAATGAATTGGTATTGTAGACATGATCACCTTATTGTCTAATTAACAAAAATATATATTACCCTTATTCATTGATGAGGTTTGGGTAGAAGGAAATCTTATAGGCTTGCTCAGCGGGGTTCACTCGGTTGAGCGCCGGTCGCGCTCTCTGAGTTTGGGGCGTGACAAACATGGTATCAGAGCCTAAGGTTTTAACGTGCCCTAGGATGTCTCGGAGCCGTGTCTAGTAGAGTCCTTCTTATCGGTGTGTTATCAACCACATATATATAAGTTGGAGGCTACTTGGACATTTAGGAATAATACCCTTCTTTTATGTTGTCAATCGTGCGTCAAAGCTGATTGAAATATTGTTCCTCCTTTAACTCGTACGTTGCTCTAAGTTTTAGTACATGGCTCCAAAGAAGAGGGCAAGAACTGGTCAAAGAGCCAATGTCACCCCGGGAGTGGCAGTGGATCCTATATTTGACGATGCTGGTGAGCACCCGAGGGGTGAGGATATTCCCCTAGTTACTACACTGCCTGATTCTACCACAGCTGATCAGACTACACCTGTCCCTACCCCTACTGAAGGTGCAACAGTTCCTCCAAACGATATTCCAGTTCCACCTCGAGCTCCAGCTTCCGATTATGATGTTTCTGATGTTGATCTTAAGGGAGCCATACAGATGTTGGCGTAGATAGTGGCTTCTTAGGCCCAGAGATCGAGTCTTCGGCCTACTTCTTCCAATCAGCCAGAGGAATCTGCTAGTTCCAAGGTGAACTAGTTTCCTCAGTTAGATCCTCCAGTGTTTACGGGTACTAATCCCAAGGAGGATCCCCCAGTACTTCATTGATGAGATGCATAAGACTCTTCGGGTTATGCATGCTACAGAGATGGAGGGAGTGGAGTTGGCCTCCTACCGCCTGAAAGGGGTGTCCTATTCTTGGTTTGAGTTGTGGGAGGAATCCTGTGAGGAGGGAGGCCCTCCAACAAGGTGGGGTGAGTTCACAAATGCCTTTATGGATCATTTCTTGCCTGCCGAAACTAAGGCAGTCCGTGACGTTGAGTCTGAAAGCCTGAAGCAGGGTAGTATGAATGTGTGGGAGTACCATATGGAGTTTGCGCACCTGTCCAAGTATGCTATTCACATGTTTCCCATTATGGAGGCTAGAGTGCGCCGGTTTGTACAGGGCCTTAGACCATTGGTTATTAATAAGGCCTCTACAACTGCCTTGAATTCAGATATGAACTATGGTATGATGGTGGCATTTGCTCAAGCCACAGAGACCCATAAATTAAAGAATAAAATAGAGCGTCAGAGTAACAGCAAGGCCCGGTCTGCGGACAACTTGGGTGGAGGTAGGTCGGCATTCATGGGAGGGTCATCATGAACATCTCAATCATTCGCTCAATCTTCAATAAGTGCACAATCATCTAGACCCAATCAGGGCAATAAGGGACCCCACCAGCAGCGTCGGCCCAACAGAAGGTTTCAACAATGAAGGATCCTATGCCCTAAGTGTGGGAGGATTCACTTGAGGGCCTGCTTCATGGACCTACCTATATGATATGGGTGAGGTGTGAGGGGTCACATTCAGAGGGATTGCCGTTTGTCCCGCCAAAACATGGGCAAAGTTTCAGCACAACCAGCTAATGCTACAGGTACTACATCCACATCACCTCCAGCTCGAGGCACCCCAGCACCCATAGGGGTGGTGTAGCTAGGGGTGGTGCATCTAGGGGTGGTGCACATGATTCGGGAGGACCCAGCAGATTTTATGCTATGCGGAAGCGTCGGGATTCAGAGGCTTCTCCAGATGTTGTCACAGGTATATTGTCTGTCCAATCCCATGATATATATGCTCTTATTGATCCCGGTTCCACTTTATCATATGTCACTCCTTATGTTGCTATGGAATTTGGGATAGAACCGGAACAACTTCATGAGCCACTCTCTATGTCTACTTCGGTTGGTGAGTCTATTTTGGCCGTGTGAGTTTATATGGATTGTGTTTTCAGGTTGCGTGGTTGGGACACCGTGGATGATCTTATTGAATTGAAAATGATCGATTTTGATGTGATAATGGGGATGGATTAGCTTTATTCTTGTTTTGCCAAGCTTGATTGCCGAACCAGGACTGTTAGTTTCAAATTTCAAAATGAGCCAGTTATTGAGTGGAAGGGTGATGATGTAGTGCCGAAGGGCAGGTTTATTTCTTATCTTAAGACCATGAAAATGATCAACAAGGGGTGTATTTATCATTTGGTCCAGGTTACGGACTCCGATGCTGAGGCACCTAGACTTGAGTCCGTGCCTGTTGTGAATGAATTTTTGGGAGTCTTTCTGGATGAACTCCCTGGGATCCCACCAGACAGGGGGATTGATTTTGGGATTGATGTGATGCCAGACACGCACCCTATATCTATTCCACCCTATAGGAAGGTACCAGTAGAATTGAAGGAGCTAAAGGAACAATTGAAGGATTTGTTAGAGAAGGGTTTCATCTGACCTAGTGTGCCACCATGGGGCGCACCGGATCTCTTTGTAAGGAAGAAAGATGGATCACTTAGGATGTGTATTGACTATCGGCAGCTTAACAAAGTCACAATCAAAAATATATTCCCATTACCAAGAATAGATGATTTGTTTGATTAGTTACAAGGTGCTAGGTACTTTTCCAAAATTGATTTACGGTTCGAGTACCACCAATTGAAGATCAGGGAGCAGGATATTCCGAAAATAGCTTTCAGGACCCAGTATGGGCACTTTGAATTTCAGGTAATGTCTTTTGGCCTAACAAATGCCCCGGCGGCTTTCATAGATCTTATGAATCGGGGTTTTAAGCCTTTTCTCGATTCCCTTGTGATAGTGTTCATTGATGATATTCTTGTGTATTCACAAGGTCGAGAGGACCATGTCGATCATCTCAGGGCAGTTTTGTAGACTCTTCATTAGCACCAATTGTACGCGAAATTTTCAAAATATGAATTTTGGCTTGAATGTGTCACCTTCTTGGGTCATGTTGTCTCTAGAGAAGGAATTAAGGTCGATCCTCAAAATATTGTAGCGGTGAAGAATTGGCCTAGACCTATAACGCCAACCAAGATTAGCAGGTTATTGGGCTTAGCAGGGTATTAGAGGAGGTTTGTGGAGGGGTTCTCTACTCTTGCTTCTCCGTTGACTAAATTGACTCAGAAAGCGGTTAAGTTCCAATGGTCCGATGCTTGTGAAAGGAGCTTCCAGGAGTTGAAATCAAGATTGACGACGGCACCGGTGTTGACCTTACCAGAGGGTGTAGATGGATTTATAGTATATTGTGATGCTTCAAGAATTGGGCTTGGGTATGTATTAATGCAACAGGGCAAGGTGATAGCTCATGCTTCCAGGCAACTCAAGAATCATAAAAAAAATTATCTAACACATGACTTAGAACTTGCGGTGTTGGTTTTTGCATTAAAGATTTGGCATCATTATTTGTATGGGCCCTATGTGGATGTATTCACAAACCACAAGAGTCTTCAATATATTTTCAAACAAAAGAAGCTGAATCTGAGGCAGAGAAGATGGCTTGAGTTACTCAAGTATTACGACATCGATATTCTGTATCACCCGGGAAAATCCAATGTTGTGGCGGATGCTCTTAGCCAGAAATCTATGGGTAGTTTGTCTCACTTGGAGGCAGGCCAAAGGCCGCTGGCCAAGGAAGTTCATCGATTGGCTTGTTTGGGAGTTCGTCTTGTGGACTCTAATGAAGGAGGGGTAATTGTACAAAATAGGTCTAAATCATCGCTTGTTATGGAAGTAAAAGAGAAGCAATACAATGATCCATTTTTGGTGCAATTGAAGGAGGGGATTCAAAATATTAAATTATGGCTTTTACTCTTGGCATGGATGATGGTACACTAAGGTACCAACGGCGGCTATGTGTTCTAAATGTAGATTATCTCCGGGAAAGAATCATGATCGACGCTCACACTTCTAGGTATTCCGTGCACCCAGGTTCTACGAAGATGTATCATGATCTCAAGGAAGTCTATTGGTGGAATGATATGAAAAGGAATGTGGCTGACTTTGTGGCAAGGTGTCCGAATTGTCAGCAAGTAAAGGCCGAACACCAACGGCCTGGTGGGTTGGCACAAAACATAAAAATTCCAATGTGGAAGTGGGAAATGATTTAAATGGATTTTGTGGTAGGATTACCACGCACTCTGCGCAAGTTTGACTCAATTTGGGTGATTGTGGATCGACTTACGAAATCAACACATTTTTTGCAAGTTAAATCTACCGACACAGCGGAACAATATGCTCAGTTACATATCAAGGAAATAGTTAGGCTACATGGTACTCCAATTTCTATCATTTCCGATCGAGGGGATTAGTTCACGGCATAATTTTGGAAGAAATTTTTGCAAGGTTTGGGTACGCAGGTGAATCTTAGTAAAACCTCCCATCCACAAACCGACGGGCAAGCAGAGCTGAATATTCAGACGCTTGAGGACATGTTGCGTGCTTGTGTCCTTGACTTCAATGGTAGCTGAGGTGATCATTTGACACTCATAGAGTTTGTTTATAACAACAGCTTATGGCGCCATTTGAGGCATTATATGGTTGGAGGTGTAGATCTCCGATTGGGTGGTTTGAGATTGGGGAAGCAGAGTTGATAGGGCCAGACCTCGTGCATCAGGCTATGGAAAATGTTAAGATCATTAAGGAGCAGTTGAAGACAGCTCAAAGTCGTCAGAAGTCCTATTCGGATGTTCGTCGTAGGGAATTAGAGTTCAAAGAAGATGATTGGGTGTTCTTGAAAATTTCCCCCATGAAAGGTGTAATGCGATTTGGAAAGAAAGGGAAATTTAATCCGAGGTATGTCGGACCGTACAGAATCATTTAGAGGATCGGTGAGGTGGCGTACAAGCTTGAGCTACCACCTGATATGTCATTAGTGCACCTGGTATTTCATGTGTCTATGTTGAAGAAGGTAGTTGGAGATTCATCAGCTATTGTGCCGGTTGAGACCATTGAGGTTAATAAAGAATTGTGGCGATTCATCAGCTATTGCCTCTATGAAGGTGTTGTGGCGAAACCAGCAAGTTGAAGAGGCTACTTGGGAGGCCGAGGAAGAGATGAAAAAGAAGTATCCTTACTTGTTTGTATAAACTATGTGACCATTTTATAAAACTGTCACCTATGGATTCTTGTATCACTCGTTCAGTTAATGTAAATGTGCTTCTTTTAAAATATATTGTATGCGAGGCCACAACTAGTGTTGTTATGAGTTATGTTACATCATTCGTTTATGTATATGTTTTAAGGATGTGTTTATGGGGCTCTCTAACAGGTGGATAGGTCTAGTTACAGGGGAAACTCTGGCAAAATATTTGGAAATTTAGGGAGTTAGTCAAATTTGGGGCTGATGGTGTGCGGTATGAAAATTGAGTTGCATAAGATGCTAATAGTGAACCTTGACCCTCATTCAAGGACGAATGATCTTAAGTGGGGGAGGATATGAGGCACCGTGAAATTTGGTTTCTGTGATGCCGGGGTAGGCGTAGAGGTTATCTTCGAGATGCTGCAGGGCTGATAGGAGCACTTACCTTCTTGATTCCTCATCGTGCGATTTGATTCCTTTGAGGCTTGTGCCTTTATTCCTTTCCTACTCAACCTTATGCGACATGAAGCGCTTGTAATCAATTGGGAATTGAGGAAACTTTTTGTATTGAACAGTGCACTGGGGAGTTGAAGGAAAATATTTTGCAGGATTCGGCATTTCTGCAGCCCATTTTGCGGCCGCATAATCACTCTGCAGGCCGCAGAATGGCCGTAGAGTGAAGCAACTATTTGGGCCATTTTTTATGTCCATTTCGAGGCCAGTTATACGAACGCACAACCATTTCGCGGGCCGCACTTTTGTCGCACAATCAACCTTAGAGTTTTTACAGAGGGAGGTTATGCGGCGCATTATGCGACCACAGAATAGGTCTGCAGGTCGCATAGTGACCGCAAACCCAGGCAATTCTTTTCCAGTTTTTGACACAAAATTGTGCGGCCGATATGCGGACCGTATATCCATTCTGCAGTCGCATAGGCGATCGCAGATCCTGTCCCGGGGCTTCATTTTTTGGGTTTTTAAATCCGACCCTATTTTGTTAAAACATATGCCATAGTCCATCTTACCTCTAGGATGAGAGAGTGCCCTAGAGCGGGAGAGTAAACTTTAACAAATTGTCCTTCAATTCTTGCTCAAATCTTTGAAGATTAACAAGGAAAACTCACTATGTCTTCATCCTAGAGGTAAGATTCTATACCCTAGCCCTTAATTTCGAAATTTACATAAGAATGGGTAATTAGCAAGAACTTCTTGGGTATAAGAGTTGTTTATTTTGCATGCATATGTTATCAAAGGGTGTAGGAAGATTGTGAGCTAAAAATGGTAAAGAGTAGGTTGTGGGATGATGGAATCCTCCATAAAAGGACCTTGAAACCTTAATGCACACCTAGTGTTTGATAAAATGCTCAAATGAGCTAGAACCATGATCATCTTCTAAAATAGATTGAAGTTGCTAAAAATTCAGGATCATTTTAGAGTTTAAGGAAGCTCAATTGAGGTATGTTGGCTAAACATTTCTTTAAGAATTGGAACCCAAATATCCTTGTAAGTTTCAATATATTTATTACAAGTTGAGTATTCCGAATAAGTTTTGTGACAAAGATATATGTTTAATTTGTGTTCAGATGCTCTAATGATATTGTATTATAAATTGAGGATGTGTTACAAACTATGGATTGTGTATCTACGCGTTATGATTCCAAGTCGTGATTTACATAGAAAACTATTATGCCAAATTGTGTAGAGAATGTGATTGGGGTTATACCTCCACCCGCATATATGGGGGTGAGGCGGAAAGGCCGCTTTGTGTATGATTTTTTAATTGTTGTTGCACCACTACCCACATATATATATATTGGGGTGAGACGTCATGACCGCTTTGTGTAGGTATTTGTATCGTTGATGCATTCCCACCGGCATATATTGGGGCAAGGTGACGGGGACGCTTTGTGTGAAAATGGGTATTGTGTTTACACCTCCACCCGCATACATTAGGGTGAGGCGGCGAGGACGCTTTGTGTGGAAATGGTTACAGAGGATCTCTTCTTGAATTCTATAAATTTTAATAACAGCTCTCGATAAGCTTGTTTTGGTTTAACCGGCTATCTATGCTATTCTGTTGTTGCCCTGGTTCATCATGTTCATATTGTATTTCCAAGTTCTTAAATTGGTGTTTGGTTTTCATACTAGTACTATTCGACATGTACTAATGTCCCTTTTTGCCGAGGGCACTGCATCTTTAATGGATGCAGGTGGTTCCACAGTGGAGGATAGCAGTGCTCATTCTTCTCAGCTGACTTGGTGAGCCCCATCACATTCTAGGGTTGTGCATCTTTTGTTTCGTATATGTTATCGTATTTTGAGGTATAGTCGGAGCCTTGTTGCCGACATTATCTTTGTTCTCTTTGGCATTTTAGAGGTTTCGTAGACACTATAGGTTGTGTATGGGTGTTGGAAATGTTAAACTAGTTGTGTTGTGATTAAATCACTTGTTTCACTTTGAACCATGAAGGTGTGAGTATGTGTGTTTTGAGACTTATTAATGGAGTAACTAATGGTAATGAATTGGTATTGTAAACATGATCACCTTATTATCTAATTATTGAAAATATGTATTATCCTTATACATGGATGAGATTTGGGTAGAAAGAAATCTAATAGGCTTGCTCGAACGAGTTCACTCGGTTGAGCGCCGGTCGTGCTCCCCGAGTTTGGGGCGTGATAGTTTCAGCTCAGTATCAGTAATTCCTATGGTTTTGAAGTTGGGCGCTGGTTGTTATGATGATTCATGAGTTGTTATCGCATAGTATAGATATAATGGTAAAATGCTTGTCTATGTGTCGGGGCAGTGAATGACTTGAAAGGAGGTTTTTCTCAGTGCATGATTCATAGGTTCAGCGATTTATTTCCAGCAGAGGGAAGGCAATCGGTCTATGAATGTTCAGGGTTGGGTTGATGGAGTAACGAGTCTTAGTATTTTCGAGCATGGCAAAATTTTCATCAGTGATGTGGCGTCGTTGTCCTTGTTGAATGTGTTATGTTCGCCGGTGTTATGGTTTTCTTCAATTCGCCTTCGGGACAGGGTATGGTGGAATGGTGCCGGGGAAGCTGCTGTCAAAGATCGCGGTGTGCTGTGGTTCCAAATCGAATCAGTGTTCCTAGTGTTGATGGCTCGAGAAAGGTGATCTTCGGGGAGTTTTAAAGTTGGTAGCGATCAATTAATCCAAGTGCTACAGAGATGTATTTTGATTTAAGGCAACAACTGGGCAGCGAAGGATGAGGAAGGACATGGTAGAAGGGAGTCTCGTAGTGGTTGAATTACTAGTAGGTTAAGTATGAAAAGCAGAAGTCGGGAAGTTGCCTAAAGGAGAGAGTTTGACCAAAGTGGGAGAGTAGCGGAGTAGAATATGGGTTCTGTGGTAGGATAGCTGCACACCTTGAAGAAAGTTTAGAGTGATTTGGGGATTCATGGTGGACAGTGACTAGGTCTACGGGCTTAATTTTGAATATTAGCTGCTATACGGAGGAAGGTTGGATACAACGAAAAGGAGTTGCTTGATATGAAGAAGGATACAACATGACTTTGGATTGAAATGTATTGTCGCACCTTTAAGTGGTGTCCATGAAGAGTGAACAGACTTGTACAGCCGGTGAATGAGCACGGGCTCATGATGGTTTAAGGATTTCATAGTAATTATACTCAGTGCAGTGTCGTTGGAAGGTGTCGGCATGGGCTTTCCACATATAGGCTATCTTCTGTGAGCAGGCTAGTGGTTACGTGGTGTTGATGAAGCTTCTGCGAAGCATTTTACTGGCTATCCAGTAAGAGGTCGAATATATGAATGTGGCTAGTGATTAAGAATGTTCATGAAACGTTTAACAAGAAGATTCTGAGGAATTTTGCGGGTCGATTGTGCGAGATCTTGTTAATGAGGAAGAAGGAATTTTGGTGGGTTCTGGGGTTATACAATTGTAGCTTCAAGCTAACTGGGAGAGCCCCATTGCCTACGATTTGATTCCATGGTTGTCTACTTGTGAGGTTTCTAGATATCAGCATATTGGTGGGTTATTACGACTAAGGAAAGAGAACATCAGTGGTCATTGAGCAAAGGATTTGAGGAATGTGTGCTATAATTGGCCTTATCGATTCATGTTCAGGCTTTGGGAAGACTGGGGATTTATGCTTCGTGTAGATGTGATGTACAAAGAAAGTGATTCAGCCGGGTGCTTCCTTGAGAGGGTGTTCATGTGCTAGCAAAGCCTTGGAGTTTGATTATATTTGGGAACAAGTCAGAGTGGGTGGCTCTTAACAACGGTCCTAGAGGGCTCAAAAAATAAACTAAAGTGCGGTGCCTAAGGATTTCGAGTCTTTCGTATGTTTAAGTATTGAGCATTCCAGCGGATTACGAAAAGGGGCTTGGAGTGTTCTATGTTATCATCGGTTTGCGGTGTAGCATTGGAGGAATGGTAGAAAATAACTTCGAATTCATAAAGGAAATATCATAATGGGTTTACCAGTTGAAGATGTGAATATACGCATAAGGAGGGTATAAAATAGTTCGTGTATTTTGAGACAACATGGTCTCGAGAAATTAGGTCACTCCGGATGAGGGCGGATTTGGGTTCTCTATGTTTGAAATGGAGCTACTATTATTCCTAATGCAAGTCCAGAGTAAATTAGGAGAATTCGGATCGATTAGCAATGGTTGAATTGGCATGGTGGTGGTAACGATCAGTTCCTTTAACATGTTAGGTTTTACAGGTAGTTGTGGCGGTACGTGCGAGGCTTGACGACCACCGTAATTGGTTGTACTTGGAGGCATTCGAGTTTTATGGCCTGTTATGTTTAGATGGATTCCGGAAGGGTCATGCTGGTTTAGACCACTATTTGGGGTTGTGTTTTTTGCGGTTATGAGAATTCGATCGCGTGTTGCAATGGTTCTCCTGAAATTAGTTAACTAAAAAGTTGCTATATGATGGAGTGTTTATTATATTAGCGGATCAGGGGTTATTATGGAATTCTTGTACTCTCACGTATTTTCATGTTAGATGTAATGAGCGACATGGAAATCGGAAGCTGAGGATCAAGGTCGCGGTTCGGTATTGACAAGAATGTCACGAGCTCGGACAAGCAGGAAAGAATTCAGATGGTTAGAATCAGCTGGTATTTCCTTTAGCATCACCTGAGATCGGTGTCCTGTGTAAGAGGCTTTGTGTACTGATTTGCGGATTCTTGATTTGCTTTACAGCATTAATGTGGCCGGCGGTATGGAGGTGCAGACTTGTTTCCTGGTGCGGAAGGTCGTGGGAGTATTTTATGATTTTTTATATAAGGATTATTTATTTGAAGAAATATATTCGGAGGGTATTTATTCGAAAGAATCATGTGTGAAAGATTTATATTTGAAGGACTTGTTTAATTGGTTGTACTTGTGTTTCTTACTCGTCTGAGTAATAATTATGGTGTTCTTGCTGCCTTGCTGCTTATGTCACTAGTTGGTTATTGTTGCTATCATTGCTATTTGTTCCTTATTATTTTTGTATGCTATATTGCACAAGTTATTTGACTAGTGAGTGTCTTGACTGTACCTCGTCATTACTCCACCGAGGTTAGTCTTGATACTTACTGGGTACCGACTGTGTTGTACTCATACTACACTTCTGTACATTTTTGTGCAGATCCAGGTAATATGGAGTCAGTTGATCGCTAGCTAGCTATACGGATCTTGCTGTGGAGACTCAAGGTAAACCTGTTGTTGCGTTCGCAAATTTCGGAGTCACCTTCTGATATTGTACTTACACTGTTTTATCTCTACTTCAAACAGTTGTATTTGTAGGCTCTAGTAACTCAGTAGAGCTTATGACTTGTACTACCGGTTTTGGGATTGTAAGTATTGTATAGAGATTCTTATTTCGTATTTGTCAGTCGTTAATTAATATTGTTATTATTTCAGTAAATGTTAGGCTTACCTAGTCTTTAAGACTAGGTGCCATCATGACATCCTACGAAGGGAGATTTGGGTTGTGACACCCGGGAGCTGCTAATACTTCGGCATTTGGCCTACCAGGGATTCTCTTTTACCCTCTTGTTATTTATTGGATGCATTGAGGGCAAAGCATAATTTTAAGTATTGGATGAGGAGATTGTCTGGGTAATATTTTGTGTCATTTTAGCTTAGGTGTAGTAATATGTTTTAGTGTAGTGGTTTTTGTTAATTGAAATAAAAAGAAAAAAGAAAAAAACAAAAAAACAAAAAGAAAATAGAAATCTTGGACTTTTCCCGACGATGGATTTTGTGGACTACTTTCTTGAGGGATTAAAGTCTAATAAAAAATCCAAAAATATTTTCTTTTTGTTCTAGTTAGTTTTAGTTTGATAATAATCCCCTTTGGTTTTTCATTGTGCATCGGTTCTTTTCCCGGGGATGTAACTTGAATTGGGTAAATATTGTTTATTTTTAGGATTAAATTCTTTTTAGGAGTAGTAAAAGTTGGAGAAGAAAAATCTTTGTGACTTGTTTGATACGAGCATATTTAGGCATGAGCATGAGTAGTACTTTCCTCTGAGTGCTTGAGTAATGAATAAATAGCAGATTTTGTAACCCCTAAGCTCAGGGTTGTGACTTTGTATATAGCTTATTCTTATTTTGTCGTTCGCTATGACCCTATTTGTCTTAGAGTAGAATTGATGCATCTTGATTAATGTATGGTGAGGATATCTTACATATATTCCATGTTTTGTATCTTAGTCTAGAACTTGCCCTGCATGTTATTAAAGAAAAATAAAGTGTTGCTCTGTTTAGAAGATGATAATAGGCTTTTTTTTATATGTCTTGTGAATTTTAGCCTTTTCAGATATTGTACCACTAGCTAGCCCTTTAAGCTTGTAGCCTTTTGTTTGGAAGCCGTATTTTTGCCTTGATTCTTTTGTTGAATGTAATAACCCAACCGGTCGTTTTGCTTTTTAGAACCCCATTTCCCTAAATAAGACTCCCCGTATGTGCTTTTACTATTTTATGACTTGCGTGATGATGTCCGGGTAGTCTTAGATTTACATCATGCTTTGTTTGAACTGTTATGTTGTTTATGCATATTAATTACCTTAAATAGAGTTGAGATTAAGGATTTTAAGATTTAAAGTCTCGAGTTTAGATTTCTGATTCTTGGAAAGAATTGAAGAATTATATTATAACTTTGAGAAATCCTTGTCCACTCGCGTCGCAAGTATTTCCGCGAGCGAGGTAAATTCCTCTACTCTCATGGAAGTGGGTCGTTCGCCTCGGCAGGTTAAAGATGCATCTATGGTTCGTATCGTTCGACTATCGGCAGTGCACACAGTATATATTTTGGAACGGGTCGTACGACCTTGGCATCAATCGTGCGTGATAATACTTGGAGCCTAATTATACTTGACATTATCTTATGGCTTGTGAGGTTATAATTTATTTAATGATAGAAAGATGAATTGGGATTAGTAGGTGATGGTTAAAGAAACTCTCAGAATTTATTATCAGTTAAGGAGTCATCTATTCACTGCTTGTTATTGTGGTATTATCCTTATTATTTCCATGTTTTGTATCCAGTTATATTTCCTGCATTTTATTATTGGCCTATAGTAAGCGTCGATGCCGATCCCTCGTCACTACTTCTTCGAGGATAGATTGGGTACCTATTTTTTATGTACTCACGCTACACTTCTGCAGTAACTGTGCAGGATCTGAGGCAGGTGCATTTGGTAGTCATCTCGGCGCGCACTCCTGATACTCCGAGACTTAGTGGTGAGCTGCCTTCCGAGTCTGTTCTGTAGCACCCGAAGTCACTCTTTTGTATTTACTTTCTGTCTACTTTATTTCATACAGTAGTTTAGTGTTTTGTATATTCTACTTGTAGCTCATACACTTGTAAAACCAGGTCTTGCAATTATGCTAGTAGACACTTGATGATTTTGAGTAATTATTTCCCCTCACATTTTCTTATAATCGTTTACACTTTATTTTATTAAGTTTTCTCACCTCTTACTTATTTAATAATTTAAAAAAATAACTAGTTCTAAAATATTAAAAATAATGGATACATGGCTAGTTCACCATTGGCTTGCCTAGCGATGACGTTAGGTGCCATCACGGCCTATAGGAAATTGGGTCGTGACAACATGGTATCAGAGCACTAGGTTCACACAGGTCTCACAAGTTATGAGCAGGACTAATAGAGTCTTGGGGATCGGTGCGAAGACATTCGTACTTATCTTCGAGAGGCTATAGGGTGTTATGAAACCTCTCTTTCTTCATCTCCTATCGTGCATTTGATGTTGTGCTAAGTATCTTTCTCTTATTCTCTCACAGATGGAGAGAACGCGCGCTGCAGATTTACCCGACTGTGGAGGAGCTGCTCCCCTACTGCTAGAGGCAGAGGAAGAGGCCGAGGGAGGACTCCAGCTCATGGCAAAGGACGAGGACGTCTTAGAGTTGCTCTAGTTATGCAACCAGTGGATCTAGTAGAGGATCATATTATTAAGGAGCAGGGCGAGGTGCCTGCAGTAGAGCCAGCCCCGGTGGATTTCATTTCCGCACCGGGATTCTAGGAGGTCATGGGCCGTATGTTGCGGTTCATGGATTTTATGACCCAGGCTGGTTTATTTCAAGCAGACCCAGCCACATCTCAGGTGGGAGGGGAAGCAAAGACCCATACCCCTCAGCCTCCTAAGCTCAGACTAGCTGCGATCGGCGAGCCGCAGAAACTATTGGATAGATGGACCAGGCTACACCCTCCTGTCTTTGGAGGTGAGCGACATGAGGATCCCCAAGACATTATTGATCGGTGCAGGGACACTGCATAGCATGAGGATATTGGACCCCTACGGGGTGGACTTTACTACTTTCCAGCTGGAGTGCAGGGCCCGTAAGTGGGGGCAGTCATATCTACTCAACAGGCCAGCAGGTTTTCCTCCCTTGACTTGGGACCAGTTCACACGTATTTTTTCTAGATAGGTATATTCCACCCTCTCAGAGGAAGAGTAGCGGTTTCAATTCGAGTAGCTCCAACAGGGTCAGATGTCAGTGACTGACTATAAGGCGAGATTCTCTGAGTTAACTCACCATGCACTTATGACACTTCCCACCAATGCAGAGATAGTGCGGAGGTTCGCTGCAGGGCAGCACTCTGGTATCCAGGACACTATGGCCCGAGAGGTTAAGATGGGGACTTCTTACGAGCTAGTTGTAGAGATAGCTCAGAGGATTGAGGGTGTTCAATAGCTGAGCCGAGAGTAGATGTTGCTGGACAAGCGGTTTCGTTATTCTGGAGGGTTCAGTGGTGCTCCGTCTAGGGTCAGAGGTCAGTTTGGGAGAGGTTAACCTAGCATGCCCACATATCCAGCCCCACCGCCTTTTTGGGGTGCTCTAGTGCGGCCCTAATTCAGCACTATATCAGAGAGTTCCTACCGCCCACCAGCTATTCAGAGTTCCTCCAGTGGGTATTCAGGTCATCAGGGTCAGACTTCAGGTCAGTAGTCCTTCGTTCCGAGGGGTTGTTACGAGTGCGGCGATCCTGGCCACATGAAGAGGTTTTTGCCCACACTTCGGGGCAAGGCAATACAGCAGGGTCTCACAAGTTATGAGCAGGACTAATAGAGTCTTACGGATCGATGCGGAGACATCCGTACTTATCTTCGAGAGGCTATAGGGTGTTAGGAAACCTCTCTTTCTTCATCTCCTATCGTGAATTTGATGTTGTGCTAAGTATCTTTCTCTTATTCTCTCACAGATGGTGAGAACGCGCGCTGCAGAAGTACACAACTGTGGAAGAGCTGCCCCCTACTACTAGAGGCAGAGGAAGAGGCTGAGGGAGGGCTCCAGCTCGTGGTAGAGGACGAGGACGTCCTAGAGTTGCTCTAGTTATGCAACCAGTGGATCTAGTAGAGGATCATATTATTAAGGAGTAGGGCGAGGTGCCTGCAGTAGAGCCATCCCCGGTGGATTTCATGTCCGCACCGGGATTCTAGGAGGTCATGGGCCGTATGTTGCGGTTCATGGATTTTATGACCCAGGCTGGTTTATTTCCAGCAGACCCAGCCATATCTCAGGTGGGAGGGGAAGCAAAGACCCATACCCATCATGCTCCTGAGCCCAGACCAGCTGCGGGCGGCGAGCCGCAGAAGCTATTGGATAGATGGACCAGGCTACACCCTCCTGTCTTTGGAGGTGAGCGACATGAGGATCCCCAAGATATTATCTATTGATGCAGGTACACACTGCATAGCATGAGGATATTGGAGCCCTACGGGGTGGACTTTACTACTTTCCTGCTGGAGGGCAAGGCCCGTAGGTCGGGGCAGTCATATCTATTCGGAAGACCAGCAGGTTCACCTCCCTTGACTTGGGACCAGTTCACACATAATGTTTCTAGATAGGTATATTCCACCCTCTCAGAGGAAGAGTAGCGGTTTCAATTCGAGTAGCTCCAACAAGGTCAGATGTCAGTGACTGACTATAAGGCGAGATTCTCTGTGTTATCTCACAATGCACTTATGACACTTCCCACCGATGCAAAGACAGTGCGGAGGTTCGTTGCAGGGTAGCACTCTAGTATCCAGGACACTATGGCCCGAGAGGTTGAGATGGGGACTTCTTACAAGCTAGTTGTAGAGATAGCTCAGAGGATTGAGGGTGTTCAATAGTTGAGACAAGAGCAGATGCCACTGGACAAGCGGTTTCGTTATTCTAGAGGGTTCAGTGGTGCTCCGTCTGGTGTCAGAGGTCCGTTTGGGAGAGGTCAACCTAGCATGCCCACATATCCAGCACCACCGCCTTCTCGGGGTGCTCTAGTGCGGCCCAAATTCAGCACCATGTCAGAGAGTTCCTACCGCCCACCTGCTATTCAGAGTTCCTCCAGTGGGTATTCAGGTCATTAGGGTCAGACTTCAGGTCAGCAGTCCTCCGTTTCGAGGGGTTGTTACGAGTGTGGGGATCTTGGCCACATGAAGAGGTTTTGTCCCAGACTTCTGGGCAAGGCAGTACAACAGGGTCTCACAAGTTATGAGCAGGACTAATAGAGTTTTGCGGATTGGTGCGGAGACATCCGTACTTATCTTCGAAAGGCTATAGGGTTTTAGGAAACCTCTCTTTCTTCATCTCCTATCGTGAATTTGATGTTGTTCTAAGTATCTTCCTCTTATTCTCTCACAGATGGTGAGAACGCGTGCTGCAGATGTACCCGACTGTGGAGGAGCTGCTCCCCTACTGCTAGAGGCAGAGGAAGAGGCCGAGGGAGGGCTCTAGCTCGTGGTAGAGGATGAGGACGTCATAGAGTTACTATAGTTATGCAACCAGTGGATCTAGTAGAGGATCATATTATTATGGAGCATGGCGAGGTGCCTGCAGTAGAGCCAGCCCCGGTGGATTTCATATCCGCACCAGGATTCTAGGAGGTCATGGGCCGTATGTTGTGGTTCATGGATTTTATGACCAAGGCTGGTTAATTTCCAGCAGACCCAGCCACATCTCAGGTGGGAGGGGAAGCAAAGACCCATACCCCTCAGGCTACTGAGCCCAGACCAGCTGCGATCGGCGAGCCGCAAAAGCTATTCGATAGATGGACCAGGCTACACCCTCTTGTCTTTAGAGGTGAGAGACATGAGGATCCCAAGGACTTTATTGATTTTTGCAGGGACACACTGAATAGCATAAGGATATTGGAGCCCTACGGGGTGGACTTTACCACTTTCCAGCTGGAGGGCAGGGCCCGTAGGTGGGAGAAGTTATATCTACTCGGAAGACCAGTAGGTTTTCCTCCCTTGACTTAGGACCAGTTCACACATATTCTTTCTAGATAGGTATATTCCACCCTCTCAGAGGAAGAGTAGCGGTTTCAATTCGAATAGCTCCAACAGGGTCAGATGTCAGTGACTGACTATAAGGCGAGATTCTCTAAGTTATCTCACCATGCACTTATGAGACTTCCCACCAATGCAGAGACAGTGCGGAGGTTCGTTGCAGGGTAGCACTCTGGTATCCAGGATACTATGGCCCGAGAGGTTGAGATGGGGACTTCTTACAAGCTAGTTGTAGAGATAGCTCAGAGGATTGAGGGTGTTCAATAGCTGAGCCGAGAGAAGATGCTGCTGGACAAGCATTTTTATTATTCTGGAGGGTTTAGTGGTGCTCTGTCTGAGGTCATAGGTCAGTTTGGGAGAGGTCAACCTAGCATGCCCACATATCCAGCACCACCGCCTTCTCGGGGTGCTCTAGTGCGGCCCTAATGCAGTACCATGTCAGAGAGTTCCTACCGCCCACCAGCTATTCAGAGTTCCTCCAGTGAGTATTCAGGTCATCAGGGTCAGACTTCAGGTCAGCAGTCCTCCGTTCCGAGGGGTTGTTATGAGTGCGGGGATCCTGGCCACATGAAGAGGTTTTCTCCCAGACTTCGGGGCAAGGCAGTATAGCAGGGTCTCACAAGTTATGAGGAGGACTAATATAGTCTTGCGGATCGGTGCGGAGACATCCGTACTTATCTTCGAGAGTCTATAGGGTGTTAGAAAACCTCTCTTTATTCATCTCCTATCGTGAATTGGATGTTGTGCTAAGTATCTTTCTCTTATTCTCTCATAGATGGTGAGAACGCGCGTTGCAGATGTACCCGACTGTGGAGGAGCTCCTCCCCTACTGCTAGAGGCAGAAGAAGAGGCCGAGGGAGGGCTCCAGCTCGTAGTAGAGGACGAGTACGTCCTAGAGTTGCTCTAGTTATGCAACCAGTGGATCTAGTAGAGGATCATATTATTATGGAGCAGGGCGAGGTACCTATAGTAGAGCCAGCCCCGGTGGATTTCATGTCCGTACCGGGATTCTAGGAGGTCATGGGCCGTATGTTGCGGTTCATCAATTTTATGACCCAGGCTGGTTTATTTCCAGCAGACCCAGCCACATCTCAGGTGGGAGGAGAATTAAAGACCCATACCCCTCAGGCTCCTGAGCCCAGACCAGCTGCGTTCGGCGAGCCGCAGAAGCTATTGGATAGATGGACCAGGCTACACCCTCCTGTCTTTGGAGGTGAGCGACATGAGGATCCCCAGGACTTTATTGATCTGTGCAAGGACACACAGCATAGCATGAGGATATTGGAGCCCTACGGGGTGGACTTTACTACTTTCCAGCTGGAGGGCAGGGCCCCTAGGTGGGGGCAGTCATATCTACTCGGCACACCAGCAGGTTCTCCTCCCTTGACTTGGGACCAGTTCACACGTATTTTTTCTAGATAGGTATAGTCCACCCTCTCAGAGGAAGAGTAGCGGTTTCAATTCGAGTAGCTCCAACAGGGTCAGATGTTAGTGACTGACTATAAGGAGAGATTCTCTGAGTTATCTTACCATGCACTTATGACACTTCCCACCGATGCAGAGACAGTGCGGAGGTTCGTTGCAGGGTAGCACTCTGGTATCCAGGACACTATGGCCCGGGAGGTTGAGATGGGGATTTCTTACGAGCTAGTTGTAGAGATAGCTCATAGGATTGAGGGTGTTCAATAGCTGAGCCGAGAGCAGATGCCGCTGGACAAGCGGTTTCGTTATTCTGGAGGGTTCAGTGGTGCTCCGTCTGGGGTCAGAGGTCAGTTTGGGAGAGGTCAACCTAGCATGACTACATATCCAGCACCACCGCTTTCTCGGGGTGCTCTACTGTGGCCCTAATTCAGCACCATGTCAGAGAGTTCCTACCGTCCACCAGCTATTCAGAGTTCCTCCAATGGGTATTCAGGTCATCAGGGTCAGACTTCAGTTCAGCAATCCTCCATTCCGAGGGGTTGTTACGAGTGTGGGGATCCTGGCCACATGAAGAGGTTTTGTCCCAGACTTCGGGGCAAGGCAGTACAGCAGGGTCATCAACCAATGATTACAACACCAGTTGCCGTACCAACTGGCTCGCAAGAGCGGCACTTTACAGCAGGTTCACCCAGTGCTGGGCTTGGTGCTTTCCGAAGAAGCGGACCTTTGTCCGAAGAAGCGGCGCCGCAGGTGCGGCCCAAGGTCCTTAGAAGCGGAATCACTGAAGGCAGTGAGGTTTTTTAATGTCGGGATTTAGGCCATTTTTGAGTCATTTCTTTCACTTCGTGGGAGATTTTGGAGCTTCTTTGAGAGGGGTTTTCACCTAGATATTGAAGGTAAGTGATTCGTATCCAATGTAAGTTAAATACATAGATTATGGATAGATTTTAACCTGTAAAATTATGAAAATTATGGGTTTAGTTGAAAACCCAGGGTTTTGATAAAAATGAGATTTAACCACGAAAATGATTATGGAATTGGGAAAATATTATATATTTGAGTTCGTGAGGTTATGGGTAACACTTATCTTTGAAAATTTTCGGAATCCGGGCACGTGGGTCCGGGAGTGAATTTTAGGAATCTTCCAATTAAGGGTGGGTAATTTCCCTAATAGTTAAATTATGGACTTTTGAGTATATATTGAGTAGTGGGGAGCCTTGACAGAAGCTAAAGCGCAGGAGTTGGGGGTCAAGCTGGTAACTATGGGGGCTTATAGGAGTAGTGGGGATGCAAGTCTATGTGGACCACGACTGCGCAGTGCATTAGGGAAGCCGTGAGAGAGATATTAGTGGTCTTAAAGGGTTACTCTGGTGGTCACAAGAGAGACTGGTGGTGGAATGCAGAGGTGCAAGGAACAGTGGATACTAAGAAAATAGAGTATCTGAAGCTAGTGGAAAGTGTAGACGGGAGGAGAAGAGGGCGAATAGGGAGCATTATAAGTTGGCTAAGAAAGAGGCTAAGCTAGCAGTTACAGCGGCCAAGACTACAACTTTTAGTCATTTGTATAATGAACTCGAGGGTCGAGGTGGATAAGAGGTTGTTCTGGTTAGCCAAGGCGCGTGACTTGAACCAAGTGAAGTGCATCAAGGATAAAGAAAGTAGAGTTTTGTTGGATATGGGGCTTATCTGTCGGAGATGGAAGAACTACTTCCATAGTCTCTTGATCGAGGAGGGGGACATGAGTATTGTACTAGGTGATTTGGAACTCTCCGGGAGTTGTTGTGACTTTGTGTATTGTAGGCAGATTAGAGTTGATGAAGTTGAGGGGGCTATGCGTAAGATGAGAAGGGGTAAAGCGACGGGCCGGATGAAATCCCGATGGAGTTTTGGAAGAGTGTGGGAAAGGCAGGCTTAGAGTGGCTCACTAGGTTATTTAATGTCATTTTTAGAACGAAGAAGATGCCCGAAGAGTGGAGGTGAAGCACGATGGTTCTTGTATGCAAGAACAAGGGTGATATCCAAAATTGCAATAATTATCGAGGTATCAAACTGCTTAGCCATATTATGAAAGTCTAGGAGAGAGTGGAAGAGCTAAGGGTGAGAAGGAGTGTGACTATTTCTGAGAACCGGTTTGGGTTTCTGTTGGGGCGTTCGACTATAAAAGCCATCCACCATGTTAGGAGATTGATGGAGAAGTATAGAGAGAGAAAGAAGTAATTGCATATGGTGTTCATCGACTTAGAAAAGGCATACGATAAAGTTCTGAGGGAGGTTTTGTGGAGATATTTTGAGGATAAAGGTGTATATGTTTCCTACGTTAGGTTGATTAAGGACATGTATGATGGAGTAAAGACCTGAGTGAGGATGGTGGGTGGGGACTCGAACCATTTTCTGGTTATGATGGGGTTGCATCAGGGGTCGGCACTCAGCCCATTTGTGTTTTCTCTGGTGATGGACGTACTAACACGCCACATCCAAGGGGAGGTGTCGTGGTGCATGCTATTTGTAGATGACATTGTATTGACTGACAAGACGCGAGACGGTGTGTACGCACAATTACAGGTATGGAGGCAGACCCTGGAATCTAAAGGTTTCAAGTTGAGCATGACCAAGACAGAATACTTGGAGTGTAAGTTCAGTGGCGAGACTCAAGGCGGGGAAGGGGAGGTGAGACTGGACTCGCAGGTCATCCCTAGGATAGGGAGTTTTAAGTACCTTGGGTCTATTATTTAAGGGGATAGGGAGATTGATAAAGATGTCGCATATCATATTGGGGCGGGATAGATGAAATGGAGACTCGCTTCCAGTGTTTTGTGTGACAAGAAGGTGCCACCGAAACTTAAAGGAAAGTTCTACAGAGATGTGATCAGACCAACGATGTTGTATGGGCCTGAGTGTTGGCCAGTCAAGATTGCTCATGTCTAGAAGATGAAGGTAGCAGAGATGAGGATGTTGAGATGGATGTGTGGTCACACCAGGTTAGATAGGATCAAAAAGGAGGTTATTCGTGATAAGGCAGGAAGTGCGTCTTAGGTGGTTTGGTCATGTGAGGAGGAGGAGCATAGACGCCCCGGTGAGGAGGTGTGAGAGGTTGACGTTGGAGGGCCTACGAAGAGGTAGAGGTAGGCCAAAGAAGAGGTGGGCAGAGTTGATTAGGCAAGACATGGCGCAGCTTCAGCTGACTGAGGACATGACCCTTGATATGAAGGTATGGAGGTAGAAGATTAGGGTAGTAGAGTAGGTAGTCTAGAGTCTTCATAACACTAGTATTAGCATGCAGTCTCGCTTTCTGTTGGTAGTAGGTTTTTATGACTAACCGTTGTTTTCTTTCATTGTTGGTCACCTTACTATCTTGTTGTTTTTATTCTGCTTTTATATGGCTTTTTGGTACTGTCCCTTCTTGCCTCTATTTTCATTAATATGGTGCTTATGCTATCCTGAACTGAGGGTCTACTGGAAATAGCCTCTATATCCTCAAATGGTAGGGGTAAGGTCTGCGTACATACTACCCTCCCCAAACCCCACGGTGTGAGATACTACTGGGTATGTTGTTGTTGTTGAGTTTATATTGAGTTATTTATATAATATTTGGCTACTTTCGGGTTGTTTGGCACTGAGTTGAGGATTTAAAGCATATTTGTGGACCGGAAGTGAGCTTTGAGATGAGGTAAGTCTCTTGCCTAACCTTGTAAGAGGGAACTCATTCCCTTGGGTGTATTTTGTTGTGAATTACTTGTGTGGGGAGCTACGTACACACTAGGTGACGAGAGTCCGTGCGTAGCTATATTTTATGTGATGTCCAGGTAGTCTTAGATTTACATCATGCTTCGTTTGCACTGTTATGTTGTTTATGCAGATTAATTTCCTTAAATAGAGCTGAGATTAAGGATTTTAAGATTTAAAGTCTCCAGTTTAGATTTCTTATTTTTGGAAAAAATTGAAGAATTATATTATAATTTTGAGAAATCCATGTCCACTCGCGTCGCAAGTATTTCCGTGAGCGAGGTAAATTCCTCTACTCTCATGGGAGTGGGACATTCGCCTCGGCAGGTTAATAGATACATCTATGGTTCATGTCGTTCGACCCTTGGCAGTGCACACAGTATATATTTTGGATAAGGCCATATGACCTCGACATAAATCGTGCGTGATAATACTTGGAGCCTAATTATACTTGACATTATCTTATGGCTTGAGAGGTTATAATTTATTTAATGACAGAAAAATGAATTGGGATTAGTAGGTGATGGTTAAAGAAACTCTTAGAATTTATTATCAGTTAAGGAATCATTTATTCCCTTCTTGGTATTGTGTTATTATCCTTATTATTTCCATGTTTCATATCTGGTTATAATTCCTGCATGTTATTATTGGCCCATATAATGTGTCGATGTCGACCCCTCATTACTACTTCTTCAAGGTTAGACTGGATACTTACTGGGTACCTATTGTTTATGTACTGACGCTACACTTTTGCACTAACCGTGCAGGATCTGAGGCAGGTGCATTTGGTAGTCATCACAGCGGGCACTCCTGATACTCCGAGACTTAGTGGTGAGTTACCTTCCGAGTCCGTTCTGTAGCACATGAAGTCTCTATTTTGTATTTACTTTCTGTCTACATTATTTCAGACAGTAGTTTAGTGTTTTTTATATTCTATTAGTAGCTCATACACTTGTGACACCAGATCTTGAAATTATGCTAGTAGACATTTGATGATTTTCAGTAATTATTTCCCCTCACATGTTCTTATAATTGTTTATAGTTTATTTTATTAAATTTTATCACCTCTTACTTATTTAATAATTAAAAAAATAAATTATTTCTAAAATATTAAAAAGAACGGATACATGACTAGTTCACCATTGGCTTGCCTAGCGGCGACATTGGGAGTCATCACGGCCTATAGGAAATTGGATCGTGACAACATGGTATCAGAGCACTAGGTTCACGTAGGTCTCACAAGTTATGAGCAGGCCTAACAGAGTCTTGCAGATCGGTGTGGAGACGTCTGTCCTTATTTTCGAGAGGCTATAGGGTGTTAGTAAACCTCTCTTTCTTTATCTCATATAGTGCAGTTGATGTTGTGCTAAGTATCTTTCTATTATTTTCTCATAGATGGTGAGAACTCGCGCTGCAGATGCACCCGACCATGGAGGGGCTACTCCCCCTGTTGCTAGAGGTAGAGGCAGAGGCCGAGGGAGGGATCCAGCTCGTGGTAGAGGAGGAGGATGTCCTAAAGTTGTTCTAGTTATGCCACCAAGGGATCCAGTAGAGGATCCTATTATTGAGGAGCAGGGCGAGGTGCCTGCAGCAGAGCCAGCCCCGGTAGATTTCATGTCCGCACCGGGATTCCAGAAGGTCATAGGCCGTATGCTGCGGTTCATGGATTTTATTACCCAGGCTGGTTTATTTCCAGCAGACCGAGCCACATCTCAGACAGGAGAGGGAACATAAACCCCTACCGCTCAGGCTGCTGGGAATGCAACTTCTATATATCAGACCCTGGGCGCACTACCCGCAGGCAGAGCCCATCCAGTTGTAACAGCTATACCTGATCCCAGACCAACTGCGGCTGCCGAGCCGCAGAATCTATTGGACAGATGGATCAGGCTACACCCTCCTGTCTCTAGAGGTGAGCGACATAAGGATCCCCAAGACTTTCTTGATCGGTGAAGGGGGCAGACTACACAACATGAGGATATTGGAGTCCCACGGGGTGGACTTTACTACTTTCCAGCTGGAGGGTAGGGCCCGTAAGTGGTGGATGTCATATCTACTCGGCAGACCAGCAGGTTCTCCTCCCTTGACTTTGGAGTAGTTCACACGTATTTTGCTGGATAGGTATATTCCACCCTCTTAGAGAGAAGAGTTGTGGTTTCAGTTTGAGTAGCTCCAGCAGGGTCAGATGTCAGTGACCGACTATGAGGCGAGATTCTCTGAATTGTCTCGCCATGCACTTATGATACTTCCCTCAAATGTAGAGAGAGTGCAGAGGTTCATTGCAGGGTTGCACTTTCGTATCTAGGCCACTATAGACCGAGAGGTTGAGATGGGGACTTCTTACGAGCTACTTGTGGAGATAGCTCAGAGGATTCAGGGTGTTCGTCAGTGGAGCCGAGAGCAGATGTCGCTGGACAAGCAGTTTTGTTATTCTGGAGGTTTTAATAGTGCTCTGTCTGGGGGAAGAGGTCAGTTTGGGAGAGGTTAGCCTAGCAGGCCCATATATCCAACATCGCCGCCTTCTTTGGGTGCTCCAGTGCACCCCTAATTCAGTGTCATGTCAGAGAGTTCCTACCACCCACCAGTTATTCAGAGTTCCTCCAGTGGGTATTCAGGCCATCAGGGTCAGACTTCAGGTCAGCAATCCTCTATTTCGAGGGGTTGTTACGAGTGCGGGGATCCTGGCCACATGCAGAGGTTTTGTCCCAGACTTGGAGGCATGGTAGTCAGTAGGGTCATCAGCCTATGATTACAGTACCATCTGTCTCACTAGCCGTCTGGCCGCCCAGAGGTGGAGGGCAGGTGGGTAGGGGCCATCCTAGAGGTGGAGGCCAGTCAGGTGGCACTCCAGCTAGATTTTATTCTTTTCCATCCATACCATATGCAACGGCCTCAGATGCCATGATCACAGGTATTATCTCTATCTGCGGTAAAGATGCTTCGGTACTATTTGATCAAGGGTCTACATATTCATATGTTTCATCTTTGTTTGCTCATTTCTTGGGTGTTCCTCGTGAGTCCTTGGGTACTCCTATCTATGTGTCCATACGGTAGGCACTATTGTTGTTGTGGATCGGATATATCAGTCCTGCATCGTTACTTTCTATGGTTATGAGACTAGAGGGGATCTTCTGTTGTTCGATATGACCAACTTTGAGATCATACTGGGCATGAACTGGTTATCTCCATATCACGCCATCCTTGATTGACATGCCAAGATTGTTACCTTGGCGGTGCGAGAGTTATCTAGATTGGAGTGGAAGGGTCTGTCTGCCAGTGCATCTAGTCGGGTTATCTCTTTTCTGAAGGCTCAACACATGGTCAAGAAGGGTTGTTTGGCTTATCTTGCTTATGTTTGAGATACTACTGTAGAGACTCCGGCGATTGATTCAGTGCTCGTGTTTCGGGAGTTCTCTGATTTGTTTCCTTCTAATCTTCTAGGCATGCCACTAGATCATGATATTGATTTATGTATTGATTTGGCTCCAGGTACTAAGCCTATCTCTATTCCACCATAACGCATGGCTCCGAAAGAGTTAAAGCTACAACTTGAGAAGGTTCTAGCAAAAGGGTTCGTCAGACTGTGTGTATCACCTTAGGGTGCACCAGTGTTATTCTTGAAGAAGAAGGATGTGACTATGTGGATGTGCATCGATTACCACCAGTTGAACAAAGTTACCATTAAGAACAAGTACTCGTTGTTGCATATTGATGATTTGTTTGACCAATTGCAGGGTGCCAGGGTGTTCTCTAAGATTGACTTGAGATCATGGTACCATCAATAGAAGATTCGTGATTCAGATGTTCTAAAGAAGGCTTTCCGAACTAGATATGGCCACTATGAGTTTCTAGTGATGTCCTTCGGTTTGACTAACTCTCTAGAGGGGTTTATGGATTTGATGAATCGGGTGTTCAGTCCGTATATTGACTCGTTTGTCATTGTCTTCATTGATGACATTTTGATCTACTCGCGTAGCATGGAGGAGCACGAGCAGCATTTGAGAGTGGTGCTTCAGACCATGCGGGAATAGAAGCTATATGCTAAGTTCTCCAAGTGTCAATTTTGGTTAGATTATGTGGCATTCTTGGGGAATATTGTATTAGGTGAGGGTATTAAGTTAGATCCCAAGAAGAACGAGGCAGTTCAGAGTTGGCCTCGTCCTACTACAGTGATTTAGATCAGGAGCTTCTTAGGGTTAGCAGGTTATTATCACCGGTTTGTGGAGGGCTTCTCATCTATTGCAATACCTTTGACTAGATTGACTCAAAAGGGTGCTCCGTTCGTATGGTCCGATGATTGTGAGGCAAGCTTTGAGAAGCTCAAGACCGCATTGACTTCAGTACTGGTGTTAGTGTTACCATCTAGTTCACGGATGTATACTGTGTATTGCAATGCTTCACGCGTTGGCCTGGGTTGTGTATTAGTGCAGGAGGAGCGAGTTATTACATATGCTTCACGTCAGCTGAAGACCTATGAGAAGAATTACCCAGTGCACGATTTGGAGTTCGCCGCGATAGTTCATGCTCTTAAGATATGGAGGCATTATCTTTATGGGGTGTCATGTGAGGCGATCATCGTAGCTTGCAGCATTTGTTCAAGTAGAGGGATATCCATTTGAGGCAGTGCAGATGGCTTGAGTTACTAAAAGATTATGATATCACCATCCTTTATCATTCGGGCAAGGCGAATGTGGTAGTTGATGCCTTGAGCAGAAAGGCAGAGAGTATGGGTAGTTTGGCATTCATTTCAGCAAAGGAGAGGCCATTAGCTTTGGACATTCAGTCCCTGTCTAACAGACTTGCGAGGTTGGATATTTTAGAGCCCGGCCGAGTTCTTACATGCGTCGTCGCTCAGTCTTCACTATTATAACAGATTAAGGCTTGCCAGTATGAAACTCTGCACTTATTAGTTCTTAGAGAGATGGTACTACAGGGTTGTGCCAAGGAGGTTACTATCGGTGAGGATGGTGTTCTATGACTCCAGGGTCGCCTATGTATTCCTAATGTTGATGGCTTGAGGGAGAAGATTCTAGAGAAGGCACACAATTCTCGGTATTCTATTCATCCAGGTGCTACAAAAATGTATCGCGACCTGAGGCAGCAGTATCGTTGGCGGTGGATGAAGAAGGACATAGTCGAGTATGTGGTGAGATGTCTAAATTGCTAGCAGGTTAAGTATGAGCACCAAAGGCCAAGTGGCCTACTCCAGCAGATGACTATACCTGAGTTGAAACGGGAACGCATCACTATGGACTTCGTAGTTGGGTTGCCACGGACCTTGAGGAAGTTTGATGCAGTTTGGGTCATTGTCGACAGGTTGACCAAGTCAGTACACTTCATTCCGGTGGTAACTAAGTATTCTTCAGAGATGTTGGCCCAGATTTATATTCAGGAGATTGTTCGGTTGCATGGTGTGCCTGTTTCCATCATCTCAGATAGAGGTCCTCAGTTTACTTCACATTTCTAGAGGGCAGTACAGAGTGAGTTGGGGACCCGGGTAGAGCTCAACACATCCTTTCATCCCCAGACCCACGGGAAGTCAGAGCGGATGGTTCAGATCTGGAAGGACATGCTCAGAGCATGTGTGATTGACTTTGGAGGGAAGCGGGATCGATTCTTTCCTTTGGCCGAGTTTGCTTACAACAACAGTTATCAGTCCAGCATCGAGATGGCTCCATTTGAGGCTTTACATGGTCGGCGGTATCGTTCGCCCATCAGATAGTTTGAGCTCGGCGAGGCTAAGTTATATGGTACTGATTTGGTGAAGGATGCCTTGGAAAAGGTAAAGTTGATTCAGGAGCGACTTCGCACAACATAGTTCAAATAGAAGAGTTACGTTGATCAAAAGGCGCGTGATTTATCATTTATGGTGGGCGAGAAGGTTCTCTTGAAGGTCTCGATGATGAAGGGAATTATGAGGTTCAGGAAGAAGGGCAAGTTTATCCCAAGGTTTATAGGTCCATTTGAGGTGTTAAGACAAGTTGGGGAGCTTCTTATAAGCTTGCTTATGAGCTTGCTTTGCCTCCCATTCTATCGGGAGTTCATTTGGATTTCCACGTTTCTATGCTCCAGAGGTATTATGTCAACAGGTCGCATGTGTTAAACTTCAGCACGGTTCAGCTAGATGAGAGCCTGGGTTATGAGGAGGAGCCAACTGCTATTGTTGGCAGGCAGGTTCTCCAACTGAGGTCCAAGAAGATTTCTTTGGTACAATTTTGGTGGAGGGGCCAACAAGTCAAGGAGGCGACTTGGGAGGCCGAGGAGGACATGCAGAGCAGATATCCACACTTATTCGGCACTCCAAGTATGATTCTAGACCCGTTCGAGGACGAACGTTTGTTTAAGAGGGGGAGAATGTAATGACCCCACCGGTCATTTTGCTTTCTAGAACCCCGTTCCCCTAAATAATACTCCCCGTATGTGTTTTTACTGTTTTATGACTTGTGGGGATGGTTAGTTCGGGATTGGGAAGGGTTCGGGTTGAAACCGGAACACTTAGTTTCTTAATATTGTCTTTAAATGGTTAAGTTTGACATGGGTCAACATTTCTTGTAAACAACCTCGGAATCGGGATTTGACGGTCCCAATAAATTCGTATGATTATTTTAGACTTGGGCATATGTTCGGATCAGGTTTTGGATGACCCGGGAGAGTTTCGGCGCATAAAGTTTAATGTTGGCGCATTGAAGGTTTTAAAGTTCTTTAAATTTGGTTTGGAGTAGATTTTGGTGTAATCGAGGTCTATTTGGAATTTTGAGTTCGCGAAGAGTTCCGTATGGTGATTTAAGACTTGCACGCAAAATTTGGTGTCATTCCGAGTAGTTTAAGTATGATTCGACGCGTTCGGAGAAAGTTGGAAGAACTTGAAGTTCATAACTTGATTCGATTTGGTTTTTGGGTTGTGATCCTTAGTTTTGATGTTATTTTCCACGTTCCGAGAGTGCAAACGAGTCTGTTGTATGTAAGGGTGGCATGTGGGCCGGCCCCGATCCTAAGTGGGCTTCGTGGTCCCGGTCCTAAATGGGCCGGTCCTAAGTGGTCCCGGGCTTCGCAGGCTTCTTGTTGGAACCGGCTCGGGACCGGGACCATGAACTAACGGTCCCAGGTTAAGTGGGCCGGTCCTGGGCCTAAGTGGGCCCAACGGATACTTTCTAATTTTTTAAAATTTTATAGAAGTGTAGAAAAAAATGGTAATAAAAATATCTAAGGAAATTCCTTGTAAATTATATTATAGAATTGTGACCTAAACTTTTTAATTCAAATTTAAAGACAAAAATATTTTAAAGAGATATTCAAAGAAATGCGTTATAATTTTATTATAGCATTAACAAATATGGCAATATCTTTCTTAGTCTTCCCCCCCTCCCCCCATGGAATGAGCACAACAAGGTGCTAATACCACCATTGAGAAGAAAAAGAAACTAATCAAGATGTGCCAAAATACAAGTTACATATTAATTTATGTTCATATAAGTTACATGGTATCTCGTATAAATTTCATAAATCCTTCAAAGTTCAGAGGAATTTCCGTTGGTGGTGGCGGAAAAGAATCTTGGTCATCACCGCTTCCGGACAAAGCAGCATCCTCCACAAGTTCAGCTAGCATTTCTTCGTAAGCTTCGTCTACCTCTGGTTGTGATTCAGCAAGTCCAAAATTTCTTCTTTCCGAACGGATCCAACCTCTGAAAAGTACTGATTTTTTCAAGTTCTCCCTCATAGACGCTCTATAATCACCGAGTTGAAGTCTTATTTGACTGAAAGCTCTCTCTGATGCCACTGTTGAAGCTTGAATAGTTAAAATGTCTCGGGCCATCCTTGAAAGAATCGGAAANTTCTCCCTCATAGACGCTCTATAATCACCGAGTTGAAGTCTTATTTGACTGAAAGCTCTCTCTGATGCCACTGTTGAAGCTTGAATAGTTAAAATGTCTCGGGCCATCCTTGAAAGAATC
>AWOL01S0099157.1:0-21210 GCA_000715115.1 Nicotiana otophora
CTAAACCGATACCAATCCGCCTGATATCTTATCGGGTGGCTAGCGGATTAATATATTTAAAAGCCGATAACCGACAAGCAAAACCGTTAAGAGTAAATAACCGCCCGATCCGCCCGATAAGCAGCCCTAGGCTCTCCTCAACTGTTATTCTGACAGGTTCTCTAGTAACGGCACGTGCCCTTCCTCGGCCTCTACTTCGGCCCCGACCTCTTGCGGCCCTAGCAGTATATGCGGGTATCTGCTCAACTGACCCAGTAGCACGTGTCCTCGCCATCTGTGAGAGAATAGAGATACAAATGCTCAAATTTCGCACGACAAGAATGAAAGAAGTGAAAATTTCCTAACAGTTCTATAGCCTCTCGAAGATAAGTACATACATCTCCGTACCGATCCGCAAGACTCTACTAGACTCGTTCGTGATTCATAGAACCTATGAACCTAGAGATTTGATACCAACTTGTCATGACCCAAAATCCCATCTCAGGCGTCGTGATGACACCTAATCTCTAAGACTAGATAAGCCGATTTCAATCACATTTCAAGCCATTTTTTTAAGTAATCAAAACTAACAGCAGAAACAAATATGAAAATCTCCCAAAACTGGTAATACTGAGTCACGAACTCTAACTGAATACATGAAATGATCTCAAGGATCGAATACACAATACTGTTTGAATAATAATTAACAGTACAATAAAATGGAAAGACTCCAAGGAACTACGACGACCAAGCAACTCTACCTTGAATCCTTGCGATCCCACTCTAACTCTGTCCGAGTCCGATATCTTCAATACCTGGCTCTGCACAAAAATATGAAGAAGTGTAGTATGAGTACACCACGGTCGGTACCCAGTAAGTATCAAGACTAACCTCAGTGGAGTAGAGACGAGGTACAGTCAAGACACTCATTAGTCTAATAACCTGTGCTATATAGCATACAAAATAATAGGAAACAAATAACAAAAATGGCAACACAAATCAATCAGTGATATGCACAGCAGGGCAACAAGAACACCATTAATATTGCTCAGCAAATAGTAAATACAAGTACACCCAATTAAATTAAGTCTTTCAAATAAATATCATTCACATATAATTCTTCCAAATAACTCTCTTTCAAATATAATTCTTTCAATAAATCTCTTCCAAATATAATTTCTTCAAATAAATATCTTTCAAATATAATTTTTTCAATAAATACTTTTTGGATAGAAATCCTTCCAAATAAATATTTTGAATATAATTCTTTCAATAAAAATTCACCATGTGACACCCCATTTCATAATCATAAAAATACGGGTCTCAGCCCTTTTCATATTTTTCATAAACACGGGTCTCAGCCCACTTTCATATTTTTACGGCACTTCGTACCCATAATTAAATTATCATATTTTTCCGGCACCTCGTGCCCATTTTTCTTATCACATATACACTGATAATTCACGTGCCAATATCATCATTATTTACTCACGGCACCTCGTGTCTACATTTCTTTTCATAATCTGCCTGGCAATAGTCACAGGTTCCCAATTTCAACATAAATCAGACTATTATCAATTTATCAACAACAAGATAAATTGCACAGGTATAAAAATAAATACAAGGAAAATCACAACATCATGTAAAAATTTCCAATGCAACCACCCCACATTATCACATATCATGCCTGGCAATAGTCACCCCCATCTCTCCTATATCCACCATTATCACTCCTATAATAGCCTCCCTTATCTCTCCACCCTGACAGTATCAATAGCCACCCTTATCGCTCATATTGTCACCCTTATATCTCATATAGCCACCCTTATCACTCCGCCCAGATAATATCCGAAGACACATAACAACAGTGATATGCCACCCTTATACCCACATAATATCAAAAGTGGAATGTCACCCTTATATCCTCAAAATAACAACTTACACAACATAACAATTTACACGAAAAATTATCACGGCAACATAACAAAATCAATTCATATCACAATTTTCCTAATGGCCACAACCAATTCCAAAGATACAACAAATCAATCAATTTCACAACAAATAGTCGAAGGCTGCACACAATGTGTATAAGACCTCAAAAATAATCAACAGAGATAGAAATTACTCAGCATAGGGCAACGCCTTCATTAATCCAAATTCTCAATAATTATATAAACATCTCTTCTTAAGCTCATTTAATTATTTATTTGCAGAGGAAAAATCCATAATGAAATTAAATTCCAAGAAATATCAAACCAATAAACTCACGGAATTCACATAAATATACAAGTAACATTCACATCAAATCTTCATATAAAAACAAATTCAACAAACAAGGATTTAGGCATGACAAATAGATGATTTAATAAATGCCAACGATAATCCGATTTACTACACAATAATGCCTAAGACTTTAACCCAATAAAATTTTCACATATAAGCCTGAGTACGTACTCGTCACCTCGCATACACGGCTTTTCACATTTCACAAATGGCACATAAGACTCGATGCATAAGGGGTAATTCCCCCACTCGAGATTAGGTAAGACACTTACCTTTTTGAAGTTATGCTGATATTCCAAAATCGCCTCCTTGCTTGAATTGACCTCCGAGCAGCTCAAATCTATCCAATTTAATTGTATAATTTCATCAAAATTCATCGTAAACAATTCCGGATAATAATACGTCGACTTAAAAATTTATTCCAAAAAGTCAACAAAAGTCAACGCGGTGCTCGCCTCTCGGAACCCGACATAATTTTTACGAAATCCGAATACCCATTCCGATATGAGTTCAACCATACCAATTTTATCGCATTTTAATAACAAATCGTCGTCTAAATCTTGAATTTTCATTTTTTGAAGATTTTGCAAAACTCTTGATTTCTTCCATTTAAATCCGAAATAAATGATGAATATAACCATAGATTCATGAAATATAATCATTTTAGGATATAGAACACTTACCAAGCCAAAGTCTTGAAGAACTCCTCCAAAATCGCCCAAAAACCGAGCTCCAAAGTCCCAATCGAAAATGGCGATATGACCATTTTTGGTCCTTAAATGTTTCTGCCCAGATTCGCACGTGCGGGAAAAAAGGCCGCTTCTGCGAGAACCGCAGGTGTGGCCATTACGCGCTTCTGCGCTTCCAGTTCGCTTCTGCGCTACAACACTCGCACTTGCGACATCGCATGTGTACACCATGGATTCGCTCCTGCGCTCACGTCCAACTCTGTCCAGGTTGATGTCCATCGCTTCTGCGAGGTCGCTTCTGTGATCAATTTTTCGCAGAAGCGATTACACCAGAAATGTACAAAATTCCGCCAGCTTTAATTGTCCAAAAATCGATCTGTTAACCGTCTGAAATCCACCTGATGCCCTTGGAACCTTAACCAATTATACCAACACGTCCCAAAACATAATACGAACACAGTCGAGGCTTCAAATCACGTCAAACAACACCGAAATTATGAATCGCACATCGAATCGAATTATGAGTTTTCAAATCTTCCAACTTCTATATTTTGTGCCGAAATGTATCAAATCAATCCGGAATGACTTCAAATTTTACACACAAGTCATAAATGACGTAATGGAGATATTCCAATTTTCGGAATCAAAATCCGAGCTCGTTATCAAAAATTCGCCCTTCGGTCGAATTGTCCTACGGACTTCCAAATCTAAATTCGGACACACGCCTAAGTCCAAAATCATCATACAAAACTATTTACATCATCAAAGTTCCATTCTTAGATCGTTTGCTCAAAAGTTAACTCTCCGGTCAACTCTTTCCATTTAAGCTTCTAAATAAGAATCGTTCTTCCAATTTAATTCTGAATCTTCCGAAAATCAAACTCGACCACACCCGTGGGTCATAATACATATTATGAAACTTCTCGAGACCTTAAGTCACTGAACGGGGCATAAATTCTTAAAACGACAAGTCGGGTCGTTACAAAAATATAGATCTTGATTCAAATAATTAAATTTATGTGAATAAGCGTTAATCTTAGCTAACAATAATATCCTTAGATGAAATTTTTTAAAGAAGCAATAAATATCATGTAGATCTGGTCGGGCGGTGATAATATCATATAATAAATTTTCTGGGAATCAGGAGCAATAATGTAACATTCAATAATAATGAACAATAATAAATGACATTTAAGTAAATAGGAGAAATGATTCACCCAATAAATGATGGAATAAGTAGATCTTCCTCCTGACAATGAGTGATAGACAAATCTTTGAATATTCAAGTTATTCTCGGATTCGATGGAAAAGCATGAACAAGAATTTTAGTGAAAAGGTGATGTTTGTTTCCTAGCAAGTGAGAGTTGAATCTTTAAGTCAAAATGTGTTATTTATAAATGAATATCGCATGCCCCTGTCATTGTCCTTTTTTCTATTTAAATGTGGCATGTTCCTAATAAACCCTAGTACAAGTGCAGAGAATATCCATTAAAATATTCTCCTTTATGTCCTATCTTAAAAACTAGTCGTTACAGCTCTGTCAACGGTGCTCGACCTCGACCCTTGTTGACGCTTCAACTATGACTCATTGACTTTTCGACCACATACTTTGCTGCTTCTTGGGCCATCACTACAAACGATGATTTAGGAACTCTTGCCTTAGTATTATCTTGGCTTAAATATTGTAGACACAGATTTTGACTAATACAGTTAGTCCCCACTTATTGAGGTCGGATTCAGGTGAGTTCGATGAGCGGATTTTGTTTGTTGTGGTCGGAATAATTGAGCGAGATGTGCAGGTAGTGGTCGTGGTCGTTATGTCGAGCTGGCAACGTGGCCCCACATGGGCCGCTTATTTCAAATGCTTCAATTTTCCCAATCAGTTTATTGGAGTTACGCTGTCCATGAATTAGGATGATGTCATGACATCATGCGTCATTATGACGCATATTCCCGATGTGTTGCTTCGTTTCGCTTGTAACCCCTTATTGAACATGTCACTTCGGTTCCAGAGACAGGTAATGATGAATCGATTTTGGTTCTAGAATCAAGATCCTTATAAATAGGATACTAGGGTATGATTTTGAAGTTTCAAGTTTTTTATTTCGAAAGCCCACATTATCCTCTTGCTCCTTCCTTGATCTAAACCTTTTTTGTCGTTCCAGTGACTTGCATTCATTATCATTTCTTTATCGTTCGATACTTTCATTAAAACATATCTAACATGCCTTCTAAGTCTAGTGAGGGGAGTGATGCAATCCCTTTGACGATGGTGTTTCTTCCTTATTAAGAGAATGTCCCTATTGCCGTCGATGATGAAAGTTTCCCGTCGGTGGAGGAGATAGCTCATTGCAACCTTGATACAAGGTCTGATTTATCCAAATAACCCGATGCTGACTCTAGAGCCTTTCGGTCAGTGATGACGGAGAAGGAATTGGGAGATCGTAAGGCTAAGTTCAGCCTTCCCGATCACATCGAATTGATCCCAATCGGATAGGATACTATGCATGTCCACCATCCTAGGTATTGCGCCTTCTATCTGACTGGGTTGAGGACAATTTTGACTGGGTTTGTCGGCTCTTCCCTCACATTGTAGGGAGTCGTGAGTGGTCGGGTTTATTTAAGAGGTTTGGGCCTGTTCTCTCCTAGACTGATAAGTTCCCTTTATTATCGGTGTCTTAGTTCGTTTTTATTTTGGTTTACTTTTGCTGACATTCCCTTTTATCGTTTGTCTTAGTTCGTCCTCTTTGTTCCGAGATAGAGGGTAAGACCCTCAAAGAGTTAGATGACGGTAATTGGAGGAATGGATTCACGACGAGGCTCAGTTGGATGTCTTCCGAGATTTGTATGTGGCAGGATCTGTTTCGGAGGCTGCCCTCGAAGGTGCTCGCGTTAAGGCTCGTGAAGCTCGAGTTTCTTGTGGGTAAGATCCTATTATGCCTGAGGCCAATGAGGGGGACGATGAGCGCGTAGACTGGCCATAAGTCCTCTTGTACAGATCGTTATGGATGAGGTTTTATCTGGTCGCCTGCATTCTTAGTTTTTGGCCTCTTTTTTGTTACCTATGAGTGTGTCGTCCTACAAATATGCGATAATACGATTGTGCCAGTCCCAAGTTAAGTTTATGGTTCTTACCTTGATTTGGTCTAGTGATGAGTTGAGGAGGTGGACTACGCTTTTATCTTCGGTCGTGATGCTTTTGGTCGTTGCGGCTAGTTTGGCGAGGCCATCTGCCTTGGCATTCTGTGTTCGTGTGAATTGATCGAGCTGACATTCATCAAACTCAAGCAGTAGTTTTCAAATTTCGGTCTGTTATTTTTGCAATCTTTGTTCCTTGATTTGGAAAGTCCATGTGACTTGATTAACTACAACCTGGGAGTCACAGCGCAGTTTCAACTATTTCACTCCATATTTGAGTGCTAGCCTTAAACTTGCAATTATGGCCTCGCACTCGACCTCATTGTTAGTCATATCCGGGCACCTTATGGACTGATGAATTACTTCGCATGTTGGAACCTCGGGTACGAGGCCCAATCCGGACCTTGACACGTTGGATGCGCCATCGGTGTATAGGACCCAGAGGTCTTGTGTTTAGAGTGAATTTTAGACGGCTTCCCTTTCGACTTCAAGCATTATTTTTGCGCTGAAGTCGGCGACAAAGTCGGCGAGCACTTGTGACTTCATTGTCGTTCGCGGCTTGTATGTGATGTCGTGTTCACTTAGCTCGATGGCCCATTTGGCCAGCCTTCTCGATAGCTCGGTTTTATGCAAAAATCTCCTCAGGGGGAAGGTTGTGGCGACCGAGATAGAGTGATATTGGAAATACGGTCTAAGCTTCCTTGAAGCTACGACCAAGGCTAGAGACAATATTTCGAGGTGTGGGTACCTCATCTCGGTGTCGACGAGCATTTTTGCTAATGTAATAGATGAGAGATTAGGTACCTTTGTTTTTGTGGATCCAAACTACGCTTACTGCTACTTCACATACGACTAGATAGACTAGGAGTTGCTCTCGAGGTTCAGGTTTCGAAAGCAAGGACGATGATGACATGTATTCCTTTAGTTCTCATAGATCCTGGAGGCACTCGGAAGTCAATTCAAGGTTGTTGTCTTTCTTGAGTACGCCAAAGAATTTATGGCACATATCCGATGACCGCGAACTGAACTACAGGGCGGCGATGCGACCAGTCAACCTTTGGACTTATTTTTGGGTGGTCAAGAGTTCTGGTATCCCCTCAATATCATTGATTTTGTCGAGGTTGACCTTGATCCCTCGCTGCGACATCAGGAAACCCAAGAATTTTCCCGAGGTTACGCCAAACACGCATTTCTCCGGGTTCAGCTTCATTCAGTATCGTCTGATTATGTCGAAAGTTTCCTTCAAATGATCGATGTGTTCCTCTGCCCTTTTGGAATTTACTAGCATATCGTCTATGTTACCTCCATGGTTTTGCCAAGCTGGTCTTTGAACATCCTCATTACCAATCTTTGATACGTAGCCCCTGCGTTCTTTAGCCTAAACGGCATGACCCTATAGCAATACATTTCTTAGTGGGTGATGAACGTGGTCTTTTCATGGTCTTCTTCTTCCATTAGGATCTGGTTATAACCTGAGTAAACGTCCAAGAAACTTAATAATCCATCCCCGGTCGTCGCGTTGATGAGTTGGTCGATATGAGGCAACATGAACGAATCCTTCGAACATGCTTTTTTCATATCTGTGAAGTCCACGCACATCCGCTATTTCCCCTTTTTTTACTATTACTACGTTGGCGATCCACTTAGGGTACTTAGACTCCCTGATGGGGTCGTTCTCTAATAGTTTTTCCACCTCCCCATGCACTGCATCATTGTTTGTGGAGTTGAATTTACGTCTGACCTGTCTCACTGGGGTGGAATGGATTGACGTTTAATTTGTGCGTGGCGATTACCTTTGGGATGCATGTCATATCTGCATGGATGAAAGCAAATAAATCTGCGTTAGCTGTTAAGAATTGACTGAATTTACCTTGATCCTAAAATTTGCAATCGATATAAGACTTCTTGCTACGATCGTTGGGGTCCAATTGAACGGGGTCGAGGTTTTCTATGGTTGATCCTGTGGCTTCGACCTTGTCGGGATCTTTGATTCTGTCCTCGGTCTCGTCGTTCTCCGACCTCAACCCTGCTGATTGTTATGCCTCTTTTTCTTTGTTCCTTCTTTGTTGGGTGGCCGTGCTGTCTAAGGCAATGTTGTAGCATTCCCGGGATATGTGTTGTTCTCCGTGTATACTGAATATTCCCCATGGAGTTGGAATTTAATTAGTTGGTATAAGCTGGAGGGGATGGCTCTCATGGGATGTATCCATGGTCGACCCACTATGGCATTGTATGCGGTAGCCTGGCTCATGATATGGAATGTTGTATCTATAGTTACGCTGTCGACCAAGATGGGGAGTGTAATTTCCCAGGATGTTCATTCAACTGCATTGTTAAAACTGGTTAGTGTGATTCAACACAGGACTATCTTATCCTTAAGCCTCATTTGGACAAGGACTCGGGGATGGATAATGCACGCACCTCTTCCATCGTCCACTATGGTGCGCTTGACATCAGTATCAAATATGCGCAAAGTAATAACAAAGGCATCGTTATGAGGGAAAGTCAAGTCGTCGGTGTCTGACTCATCGAAGATGATACTCTCTTCGAGTCCATCATACCGTTTGCGGGTGATCGACCGCTTGAGTTTGTGAGTGGTGGTGAACTTCACGCCGTTGGAAGAGGCATCGTCACCGCCGCCGATAATCATGTTGATGGTACGCGCTGGTGATGGTGGTTTTGGCGGGCCATGATGTTCACACCCTTTGGTGAAGTTGGTCATCCCTTTATCGCTTAATTGTTTTTTGAGGTGCCCTTGTCGTAACATGTTTACAACTTCCTTTCTAAAGGTCATGCAATCTTTGGTTTTGTGTACGTGTTCCTGGTGGAATTCACAGAAGGCGTCGGACGTCCTAGTATTCGGGTCTGATCTCGTCTTTGCGGCCACTTTACTTTCAGTATGAGTTTCTCCAGAGCGTAGACGATCTCTATATGTGACACACAAAAATTGTGAGTAGATAATAAGGGAGGCATACCACTTTCGTTCCGATGAGTTCAAGTCCTTGGCCTAGGCGGGCCTTCTTCATAGCAGAAGGAGGGTCCAACGGTCATCCTGATATATGGTTGATGATGTTCCTTGTTAGGTCACAGAATTGGATGATCTCTTATGGAACTGTCNCTAGAGTTACGCTGCCGGCCAAGACTGGGAGTGTAATTTCCTAGGATGTTCACTCAAATGCACTGTTAAAACCGGTTAGTGTGATGCAACACAGGACTATCTTATCTTTGAGCCTCATATGGACAAGAACTCGGGGATGGATAATGCACGCACCTCTTCCATCGTCCACCATGGTGCGCTTGACATCAGTATAAAAAATGCATAAAGTAATAACAAGGGCATCGTTATAAGGGAATGTCAAGTCGTCAGTGTCTGACTCATCGAAAATGATACTCTCTTTGAGTCCGTCATACCGTTCGTGGGTGATCGACCGCTTGAGTTTGTGAGTGGTGGTGAACTTCACGACGTTGATTGAGGCATTGTCATCGCAGCCGATAATCATGTTGATGGTATGCATTGGTGATGGTGGTTTTGGTGGGCCATGATGTTCATACCCTTTGGTGAAGTTGGTCCTCACCTTATCGCTTTATAGTTTTTTGAGGTGCCCTTGTCGTAACATGTTTACTCCTTCCTTTCTAAAGGTGATGCAATCTTCGGTTTTGTGTACGCGTTCTTGTTGGAATTTACAGAAGGCGTCAGACGTCCTGGTGTTAGGGTTTGATCTCATCTTTGGCGGCCACTTTACTTTCGGTACGAGTTTCTCCAGAGCGTAGACGATCTCTGTATGTGACACACAAAAATTGGGAGTAGATAATAAGGGAGGCATACCACTTTCATTTCGAAGAGTTCCCGTCCTTCGCCTGGGCGGGCTTTCTTCATAGCACAAGGAGGGTGCAACAGTCGTCCTGATGTATGTTTGGTGACGTTCCTTGTTAGGTCGCGGAATTGGATGATCTCTTATGGAACTGTCTCTTTGATCTTTTTTGGATTCAACTTGTACCGTGCCACCGTAAGTCCTTTTGTACAGGTCGTTATGGATGAGGTTTTATCTGGCCGCATGCATTCTTAGTTTTTGGCCTCTTTTTTGTTACCTATGAGTGTGTCGTCCTACAAATATGCGATAATACGATTGTGCCAGTCCCAAGTTAAGTTTATGGTTCTTACCTCGATTTAGTCTAGTGATGAGTTGAGGAGGTGGACTACGCTTTTATCTTCGGTCGTGATGCTTTTGGTCATTGCGGCTAGTTTGGCGAGGCCATCTGCCTTGGCATTCTGTGCTCATGTGAATTGATCGAGCTGACATTCATCAAACTCAAGCAATAGTTTTCAGATTTCGGTCTGTTATTTCTGCAATCTTTGTTCCTTGATTTGGAAAGTCCATGTGACTTGATTAACTACAAGCTGGGAGTCACAATGCAGTTTTAACTATTTCGCTCCATATTTGAGTGCTAGCCTTAAACCTGCAATTGCGGCCTCGTACTCGACCTCATTGTTAGTTATATCCGAGCACCTTATGGACTAACGAATTACTTCACTTGTTGGAACCTCTGGTACGAGGCCCAGTCCGGACCTTGACGCGTTGGATGCGGCATCGGTGTATAGGACCTAGAGGTCTTGTGTTTGGAGTGAATTTTGGATGGCTTCCCTTTCGACTTCTGGCATTATTTTTGAGCTGAAGTTGGCAATGAAGTTGGCGAGCACTTATGACTTGATTGTCGTTCGCGGCTGGTATGTGATGTCGTGCTCACTTAGCTCGATGGCCCATTTGGCCAGCCTTCTCGATAGCTCGGTTTTATGCAAAATGCTCCTCAGGGGAAAGGTTGTGGCAACCGAGATGGGGTGATATTGGAAATATGGTCTAAGCTTCCTTGAAGCTACGACCAAGGCTAGAGACAATTTTTCGAGGTGTGGGTACCTCATCTCGGCGTCGACGAGCGTTTTGCTAATGTAATAGATGGGAGATTACGTACCTTTATTTTTGTGGATCCAAACTATGCTTACTGCTACTTCAGATACGACTAGATAGACGAGGAGTTGCTCCCCAGGTTCGGGTTTCGAAAGCAAGGACGATGATGACAGGTATTCCTTTAGTTCGCATAGATCCTAGAGGCACTCGAAAGTCAATTCGAGGTTGTTGTCTTTCTTGAGTACGCCAAAGAATTTATGGCACATATCCGACGATCGCGAGATGAACCTTGACAGGGCGGCGATGCGACCGGTCAACCTTTGGACTTATTTTTTGGTGGTCAAGAGTTCTGGTATCCCTTCGATAGCTTTGATTTGGTAGGGGTTGACCTTGATCCCTCGCTGCGACATTTCTCCGGGTTCAGCTTCATTTAGTGTCGTCTGATTATGTTAAAAGTTTCCTTCAAATGATTGATGTGTTCCTCTACCCTTTTGGATTTTACCAGCATATCGTCTATGTTACCTCCATGGTTTTGCCGAGCTGGTCTTTAAACATCCTCGTTACCAATCTTTGATACGTAGCCCCCGCGTTATTTAGCCCAAACGGCATGACCCTATAGCAATATGTTTCTTAGTGGGTGATGAACGTGGTCTTTTTTGGTCTTTTTCTTCCATGAGGATCTGGTTATAACCCGAGTAATCGTCCAAGAAACTTAATAATTCATGCCCGCTCGTCGCGTTGATGAGTTGGTCGATATGAGGCAATGGGAACGAATCCTTCGAACATGTTTTTTTCAGATCTGTGAAGTCCACGCACATCCGCCATTTCCCATTTTTCTTTTTTACCATTACTACGTTGGCGATCGACTTGGGGTACTTAGACTCCCTGATGGAGTCGTTCGCTAATAGTTTTTCCACCTCCTCACGCACTGCGTCATTATTTGCAAAGTTGAATTTATGCATGACCTGTCTCACTGGGTGGAATGGATCGGTATTTAATTTGTGTGTGGCGATTACCTTTGGGATGTCTGTCATATCTGCATGGTTGAAAGCAAATAAATCTGCGTTAGCTGTTAAGAATTGACTGAATTTACCTTGATTCTAAAATTTGCAACCGATATAGGACTTCTTGCTACGATTGTTGGGGTCCAATTGAACGGGGTCGAGATTTTCTATGGTTGATCCTGCGGCTTCGACCATGTCGGGGTCTTTGATTTTGTCCTCGGTCTCGTCGTGCTCCAACCTCAACCCTGCTGATTGCTATGCCTCTTTTTCTTTGTTCCTTCTTTGTTGGGTGGCCGTGCTGTCTAAGGCAATGTTGTAGCATTCCCGGGATATGTGTTGTTCTCCGCGTATACTGAATATTCCCCATGGAGTTGGAATTTAATTACTNCGTATACTGAATATTCCCCATGGAGTTGGAATTTAATTAGTTGGTATAAGCTGGAGGGGATGGCTCTCATGGGATGTATCCGTGGTCGACCCACTATGGCATTGTATGCGGTAGCCTGGCTCATGATATGGAATGTTGTATCTATAGTTACGCTGTCGACCAAGATGGGGAGTGTAATTTCCCAGGATGTTCATTCAACTGCATTGTTAAAACTGGTTAGTGTGATTCAACACAGGACTATCTTATCCTTAAGCCTCATTTGGACAAGGACTCGGGGATGGATAATGCACGCACCTCTTCCATCGTCCACTATGGTGCGCTTGACATCAGTATCAAATATGCGCAAAGTAATAACAAAGGCATCGTTATGAGGGAAAGTCAAGTCGTCGGTGTCTGACTCATCGAAGATGATACTCTCTTCGAGTCCATCATACCGTTTGCGGGTGATCGACCGCTTGAGTTTGTGAGTGGTGGTGAACTTCACGCCGTTGGAAGAGGCATCGTCACCGCCGCCGATAATCATGTTGATGGTACGCGCTGGTGATGGTGGTTTTGGCGGGCCATGATGTTCACACCCTTTGGTGAAGTTGGTCATCCCTTTATCGCTTAATTGTTTTTTGAGGTGCCCTTGTCGTAACATGTTTACAACTTCCTTTCTAAAGGTCATGCAATCTTTGGTTTTGTGTACGTGTTCCTGGTGGAATTCACAGAAGGCGTCGGACGTCCTAGTATTCGGGTCTGATCTCGTCTTTGCGGCCACTTTACTTTCAGTATGAGTTTCTCCAGAGCGTAGACGATCTCTATATGTGACACACAAAAATTGTGAGTAGATAATAAGGGAGGCATACCACTTTCGTTCCGATGAGTTCAAGTCCTTGGCCTAGGCGGGCCTTCTTCATAGCAGAAGGAGGGTCCAACGGTCATCCTGATATATGGTTGATGATGTTCCTTGTTAGGTCACAGAATTGGATGATCTCTTATGGAACTGTCTCTTTGATCTTTTTAGGATTCAGCTTGTACCGAGGTTAGTCGGTGAGTCGGCCCATTGAGGTTGTCCTCATCTACTCGGACCTCGGCAGAATAAGCGTTGTGGATTTCGTCCCAAGTGTTTGGATGATACTTTATCAGTCGACTCAATAGTTTTCTAGTTGCTCTTGCCCCATCTCTGCTCAGCCCATTTTGGAAAGTTGTGACCGTCATCCCTTCGGATACGTTTTGCAGAGTCATCCTTACTCAGTTGAACCGAGCGAGGAAGTCCCTTAGTCCCTCACCCTAGGATTGCCTGATAGCAAATATGTCGCTTGCTCTTGCCTCAGCCTTCTTAGCTCCGACATGGAAAGTTACGAACTTATATCGGCCATTTCTTCGAAAGTTTCTATGGAGCGGGTTGGTAGCTGCGAATACCATGTTAATGCCCCTCTTGTGAGGGTTTCGCCAAACGTCTTCAGCAGAATGGAGGACACTTGTTCCTTGGCGAGGTCATTGCCTTTCACGGCGGTGACGTAGTGAGTCACATGATCTTTAGGATCGGTTCTTCCGTCATATATCCTAAGGCAGGGTGGCATTTTGAAGGTCTTTGGTATGGCATGCAGGACTGCATCATCGTTGTACGACTTCTCTATGAACCTACCGGCATCCTTTTTTTATAGCAGCTTAGGAGAACCCGGTATCTTATCAACCCGTTCTTGGTGTTCCTTCATCTGGTCTCGAAATGCCCTGTTTTCATTCTCTATTTCTTCCAATCCTTTTAGAATGGCACCTAGGGCGTTATCACATGCACTATCAGTAACATTATAAGTTATACTTGTAGTTAGAGGGAAGAGTTGGTTGTACTGCTCGTCTGTTTGTTGTATCACGCAAGTCCTCGTGACTTCTGCAGTAAGGCCTGGGACGTATCTGTTGAGGACGCTTGTCAGTGAGTCGGTTAGCCATGCTTCGAGGAGTTTCTTCACAGATGGGGGTGTCCCTTCCTATGCAGACGTGGAGGCCCCTTCCTATTGGGTTTTGTTATGCTGTAGCGTGGGGGTGTGACTGCTCTTGCCTAGGGGACGCACTGGGCGTCGTATCCTCACCTACCGTTTCACAGTTTTCGTTGATGACGTTCAGGAGGTTGGTTGGGAAGCCATCTGTTATCCTCGTCATTTCCTTTCGGTTACCTTCCATGTAGGGTTTTGCACACACAAAGAAGGAGATCTTGGGAATTTTTGACGTTAGTGACTTCCGTCAATTGTAGACCTAGAGGAAACTAAAAATTTAACTAAGAGATCCCCACATACGGCGCCAAATTGTTTGACCAATAAATATAGATCTTGGTTCAAATAATTAAATTTATGAATACGGGTTAATCTTAGCTAACAATAATATCGTTAGATGGGATTTTTTAAAGAAGTAATAAATATCGTGTGGATATGGTCGGATAGTGATAATATCATATAATAACTATTCTCGGAATCATGAGCAATAACGTAACATTCAATAATAATGAACAACAATAAATAACATTTAAGTAAATAGGATGAATGATTCACCCAATAAAGGATGGAATAAGTGGATCTTCCTCATGACAATGAGTGATAGACAAATCTTTGAATATCCGAGTGAAGGAAAAGCATGAACAAAAATCTCAATGAAAGGTGACGTTTGTTTCTTAGCAAGTGAGAGCTGAATCTTTAAGTCAAAATGTGTTGTTTACAAATGAATATCACATGCACCTATCATTGTCCTTTTTTCTATTTATATGGGACATGTTTCTAAGAAACTCTAATAGCACAAGTGCAAAGAATATCCACTGGAATATTCTCTTTAATGTCCTATCTTGAAAACTAGCCGTTACAACTCTGTCAACGGTGCTCGACCCTTATTGACGCCTCGACTACGACTCTCGTTGACTCTTCGACCACAGACTTTGTTGCTTCTTGGACCATCTCGACAAATGGCGACTTAAGAACTCTTCCCTCAGTATTATCTTGGCTTAAATATTCTAAAGACAGATTTTAACCCATACAATGATCATGTTAGCTTATTACATGCAAGCCAATATTGTTGCTACCACGACAGAAAGCAACAAAAAAAAATGGGAAGCCTCTTGAATGAAAAAAGGAAAAAAATTAAAAATAGGATTAAATAAATAAAAAATAAAAAATATAATAAAATCATCCATAGTATATCATAGCAAGGACACAAGAGGTCTTTTAGATGAATGCACAATTCATTAATACATTGTAGCAAACAGGTGTGACAAGAGGCCTTGAGTTCATGTGTTGTGATGAGTTCAAATCTCGGCACGTGAGGAGGAAAAGATACATACTTTTTTTGCAGCGAAGAGACCGAATAGGCAATGCTTATTCCATTTCAACATGTGGCCTTTTCTGGTTTTTAATCGTTTTCAAAAAGATGATCTTTTTAAATTTTAAAATAATTTAATTTAATTTTTTTATTTTATTCCTAATTTATTTAACCTTATTTCAGTTTATCTGATCTTATTCTCAATTTAATCTGATTTAAAATGGTTTATTTTAGTTAAACATAATTTTAACTTAAAATTTTCATTTTAGCCTTAATAACTTGCTTGTATAGACAATATCACATGTTTAAACCGTAGGTTCTACGGATATTCATTTCTTACTTAATTTTTGTGCTCAATCGAATAGATTGATATAAATTAAAACTAATAATAAGATATTCTCAATTAATCTCAACTAGTATGGAGTTGATGAATGATTTCAAGATTCGCACTAAGAAAATCTTAGAACGAAGTGCTTACTCGAAAACCAAAAATTTTGAAACAAAACACATCCAACGCTAGCTAACACAAGTAATAAACAACTTATAAGAAAATAATCCCTAAATCCTAATAAAACCTTTTGCGACATCGGTATAAATTAAAGGTGACATATAACTTACATGGGTACTACATCAACTTAGTGATTTTTTTTAACAAGAAGAGCTCCCCACAGGAGAATGCATTGATAATTCAAGATGTACATAGAGGGGGCATAAACCAAACCTCTCAGAGGAAAGTTGGGATGGACTAAGTCCATCCATTACAATTTGACTAGTCCAACAAGAATTAGGAGGGTTGCTCCTTCAACAAATTAGCTCACAAAACAAAGGAACTAAGAAAGATCAGTTAGCCTGAATCAAAAATAAAGTTTCTCTTTCTTACCCTGATTCTAAAATTTGGCATCCCTTTCTCGTCATTCTTCAATAAGGATATAAACCGTCTTGGAAGATTTATAGCCTCAGTGAAGAACTGACTCTTCCTATCCACTTCAGCTATATTAGCTAGGAGATCTGCTGGGATGTCACCTTCTCTGAGTGTGTGAACATAATAAAATTTTTCGATTAGGTTCATTGCTTGAATCGCTAAGATCTCATCCTTTATATGCCAAGTAGTAGAAAATTCTCCGCTTATCATATGGATCACAACAAGAGAGTCTGACTCAACCATCAACTTGTTGAAGCCATGATCTAAGCACCATCTAACTCCAGTTTTGATTGCTTGAGCTTCAGCTGAATTGTTTGAGCAACTACCAAAGTAAACAGTGAAAGCCATGATCAAACATCTGAGATGATCTCTTAATACCCCTCCACCTCTTGCATTACCTGGATTTCTTTTGCTACAACAATCGACATTTAATTTGAATTCTCTAACACTCGGTTTATTCCATATCATAGGAAGAATATGTAGTTGAGGTTTGATTATGTCTACCAATTGACATATCCTCGGGAAAGAAGACATTAAAAGCAGAGAAGGAAATTCAGTAGAAAGCAACAGTTGTATCAAGTAGGTAATTTGATCAATGATTCTATGAGTTGAACTTCTGATACCCTCATATTTGTAGGCGCATCTATATTTTCATATTTCATAACAGATAACAGAGGGGAGACATTGCAATATCATGTCATGAACTTTGTTTTGTGGTTTGATGAGCCGTCATCTAATGAATTTGGCCGAATACCATCAACATAGTTAATAGACAATCCACAAGCATCTTGAAAATATTTGCAAACCTTTAGAGCCACATCACCATCACAAAACAAATGGTTTGTAGTTTTCATATTGCTATTGATACAGCAATAATATTTTGAGGGCCCATGAACACCAAACCTGATCAAAGAGTCATCAGTTGCAAGCTTACCATTTAATAATCTCATAACATGAAAAGATACTTTAAATGGTAGTTTACGGTACCAGATCTTAGTTGTAGTAAGTGAAGAGCCTCTAGATTTTCTAAAAGTTTTCCATGCTGATTTACTAGAAAATGATCCAGTGGGGTTTGCGAGCCAAATAGGAAGATCTTTCTCTTCAGCAGAAATTTTGATAAATTGAATATGAGAAACCAAATTAAAAGGGAGAATATCACGGAGTTTATCCAGCTTCCATTGGTTGTGCGCAATAAAATCAACCGTTGTTATCTTCTGGGACTTGTTTCCCTGTTGAACTAAATTAGTAAGGGCTCCTTTATTAGTCCAGTTATCCCACCAAAAGGAAAGGTTACCTTTTCCTACATTCCATAAAATATGCGCTTCACAGTCTTTCTTGATATCCATTAGCCTTCTCCAAGAGTGTGACTGAGTATAACTCTTTTTTCTAGCAACTGGATGATATCTTTTGCAATATTTAGCTTCGAGGAAGAGGGTGAGAAGAGACTTTTGAGTTCTGAAATTCCACCAGAATTTCGCTGCAAAAGAAATGCAAATTTCATGCAATGATCTAAAACCTGCCCCTCTCTTCATCTTAGGATAACATAAATTTTTCCAGAAAAATCAGTGATAACTTCTCTTGCTCTCTATTGTACCCTAGAAAAAACTAGCAAGAGAATTTTCAATATGATCAAGGGTAGTTTTTGGTGGATGTACAACAAATATAATATGTAAAAGAATAGAATGCAATACAAACCTGATAAGGACTGCTCTACCTCGAAATGAGAGAATTTTTCCTTTCCAACCTTGAGTTCTATTTGCTATTTTGGCCGCCATATTTTTAAAGTAGCAAATTTTCTTTCTCCCAGGGTAAATAGGGCACCCTAAATATGTAAAAGAGAATTGAAAATGGAAAAATTCAGTAATGCTTTTGATGTCTTCAATTACAGTTGAAGGAGTTTTAGAAGATACCAAGAATGTAGATTTTCTTTTATTCACCATTTGTCCTGAGGCTTGTTCATAGTTCTCCAACTTTTTCATCATCATGGCAATAGATAACAAGTCACTAGAGGAGAAGAGGATGGTGTCATCAGCATATGTGAGGTGAGTGATTAAAGGACTGCCTCGATCCATAGAAAAATTAAGAAAATTATCATGTACTAGTTAGTCCATCATGTAAGATAACAATTCTACCCCAATGACAATAAGTGAGAGGGATAGTGGGTGTCCTTGCTTAAGGCCTCTAGAAGATTTGAAAACCCATGTCTCACTCCATTGACATTGATGGAGTACCAATTGTTTGAGATCAATCTTGCAACCATATCAATACAACATTCAGAAAAGCCTAATTGCCTCATGGTTTGACAGAGGCAGTCCCAAGGAACTCTGTCAAAGGCCTTTGCCATGTCTAGCTTAAAAACTACATTATCATTGACATTGGGCCTATTCAAATTATGAATAAATTCTTGAGTAAGCAAGACATTATATGAGATTGACCTACCTTTAAGGAAACCAGTTTGGTTTGGAGAAATAATCTCGTCCATAAGAAGCAACTTTGAGATAATTTTGGAAGAGAAGCTGCTTAGACTAATAGGCCTGAAATCAGTGAATTACTGCGGGTTATCAATTTTAGGGATAAGAACAAGGCATGTATGAGTGAATGATCTAGACAGTGGTTGCCCAGAGAAGAATTCCAAAACCACCTAATAGAGATCAACATAAATTATATTCCAGCAGTGTTGAAAGAATTTTCCAGAAATGCCATCGGGGCCAGGCGAGCTACTACTATCCATGGAGAATACTACCTTTTTCAGTTTATCCATGGTAGGGAGTGCCTCTAAAACCAAGTTATCTTCTTCATTTATTACTCTGTTAAGCCCCCTGAGCTTTGAAAAATCTCTCCAAGTATTTTCTTGTGCGAACTGCTGCTCAAAAAAGTTAATAGCTTTAGTAGCTATATCATCTTTGTTCTCAATCCAGGTACCATCTTGCTTCTTGATTCTTGTAAGTTGTAATTTTTTCCTTCTGGAACTAATTACAGAGTGAAAAAATCTAGCGTTATTGTCACCATCCGTAAACCACTTCAAACCAGCTTTTTGACTCCAAAATGACTTTTCATTTTTTATATGTCTAATCAACTGTGCATTTACATTATTGTATTACATCCTATTACTGTCGGAATTGTCGTATAGACATCTTTCCTCTAATACCTCTAGCATATTCTGTAATTCTTTGGTCTTATCAAAAATATTCCCAATAGAATTCTTGGACCAAAAGGAAAGACTCTTACAGATATTTTTTAGCTTGAGATGAAATCTCTACATAGGGCCTCCTTCTACTTGTAGTTTCCAGGCTTGTTCCACCACTTGCATAAAACCATCTTGTTCAGTCCAAAGATCTAAGAATCTGAAATACTTTTAGGCTCCAATTGTGGATTGGAAGTGGAGACAAGCAAGGAGCATGATCAGAGCCAGTTCTGACCAAGTGTGTGACAGAGGTATCTGCAAAATTTTGTAAACATTCCGAGTTAACAAGAGTTCTATCCAATCTTGCCCATATCCTCTTAATAGGTGCCCAGCCATTATACCAGGTAAAAGGACTGCCAGTGTAACCAAGATCCAAAAGGCCACTATCCACAATGCAGTTGATGAAAGGCAAGCTTTTAGACATATTATGGATTTTCCCCCTTTTTTTTCTCCCGAGGATCAGTAATAGCGTTAAAATCCCCAATCACCATCCATGGAGAACTAATTCCATTAAAAAAAGATTTGATGTTATTCCATAGAGGCTCCCTGCGATGAGCTTCGCATTTAGCATACACTTAAGTCATGTATAAAGTCTCCCCATTATTATCAATTGAGCAATTAATAAGTTGAGGAAAGTATTCAATAACAATATAGTTGATAGAGTTATCACCAAAGAAACAGATTTTATTGTTGCAATTGGCATATGCAAAATCAAACCCAAGTCCTCTCCTAAATTTCTCTAACATTTTCCTTCCGCTGAAAGGTTCCATGATAGCAATGAATAAAAGGTTGGGAGTTCTTTTAAGTTGCTTAAGTCTGTCAAAGGCACCTTGTGAAATGATGCCTCTAATATTCCAAATAAGAAGACTTAATCATTAAAAAGATGTAGATTGATCATCATTGTCCTGTGAAAATTTCACAAGAGGAATGCCTTTGCCTCTTCTATTACCTCCGCCCTCCCTAAAGGTGTGTCCACCTCTGGTTAATTAGAGTCCACCTCTGATTACCTCATGGCCCCTAGGTGAGAGGTGGTGTCTATTAGTTACATCTCCAAAGGCTTGAACAATTTCATCTGGTGGTGGTGATTGATGTGAGAAAACTTCTAGCAATCTGTTAGCATGATCATCGTTGGTAGCTTGATTGAGCATANTTCTCAATCCAGGTACCATCTTGCTTCTTGATTCTTGTAAGTTGTAATTTTTTCCTTCTGGAACTAATTACAGAGTGAAAAAACCTAGCGTTATTATCACCATCCGTAAACCACTTCAAACCAGCTTTTTGACTCCAAAATGACTTTTTATTTTTTATGTGTCTAATCAACTGTGCATTTACATTATTGTATTACATCCTATTACTGTCAGAATTGTAGTATAGACATCTTTCCTCTAATACCTCTAGCATATTCTGTAATTCTTTGGTCTTATCAAAAAT
>AWOL01S0099166.1:1402-11978 GCA_000715115.1 Nicotiana otophora
TGTGAGTCTTGTCTGTCCGTTTTGTTGCTATTTTCATTAGCCGGGTTATTTTAGGGTTGTAACTCGGATTTTAGGTTGTTTGTCTTGTTGTTTACTCGATGAAATACAGTTTGTCCTTTTGTGTCATTCCATGCTTAGTTCATTTCCCGCTAGTTTTAGTGATATGACATGCATGCGGAATTCTTGGCAAGATCTTAGAAAACTGATTTAAGCTTGAATTGGATAAATGAGAAAAAGTAACTTTTGAGGATGAATAAAGAGTTGAAACACTTTAGAATCAAGCTCAAATAAAATGACCCGTGGAGGTTAATGATCTTTACCTTCAAATAATTGTGAAGGTCGGGTTTCAGGAAGAATCAATTGAAGTTTATTGAAAAGTTTGACATTAATGGGTGAAAAGTGTCTTCCGACCACGACACACCAAGAAGACAGACATGTTCATCAATGTTGTGTCGCGCAAGGAAACCATGATTGGCACTCTAGAGGCTAGGAGGCCCTTGTTCTGCTACCCAAACACTTTATACCCTTTGTTACACCTTTTGAGCCTGTGTTATTTTCTTTGATCACCCTCTTTTGGAATCAAGTTTAGAGTCAAAAGGAAAAAAAAAGAAAAGAAAAGTCCATGCTCCTAAAGTACAAACTGGGAAAACTCTTAGAAAGTTCAAGTAAAAAAGAAAAAGAAAAAAGAACATTCGAAGGTCCATGCCCCTAGAAAATAGAAGTTGGGGCAGTTTGTTTTGAAAACAAAAAAAAGAGAAAGAAGGAAAAAATGAGAAAAAAAGAAAGAAAAAGAAAAAGAAAAAGAAAAAAAGATGAAAAAAATAGTTAGGTCAGATGTTTGAACTACGTTAGACCTGATTCCTTTAGAAAAGGGATACGTAGGCAGTCTTACATGGTTCGGTCCAACTAAATAAGAATTCAAAAAACAACGAGAAAAAAAATCCAAAAATCCCTAGTATATAAAACTGGGGCATGTGTTTGTTTATTTTTTTTAAAGAGTCGATTCCGAGAGTTGTAAGTGTACAACCCATCATATTGAGTCTACTTGGAGCCTTGTGCCGTCCCTTATTTCCAACCCTATCCAAAAACCTTCCAAATAAAGACCTCCTAATCAGCTTTCAAGAATGCCAAGAGACGCATGCAATGAGCAACAGTTGTCACACGATATAAACACTGTCAGTTGCTCACACTAGGAAAGGGAAGAAAATAAAAGAAAAAGAGAAAAAAATGAGAGTCTTACTAGTGAAAACCCTCACGGGCACTGTAAGGCGACGATAAGTAGAGATAAATAAATGAGAGAGACTTGTTGGTAAAAATCTCTTGGGGCACCACTAGTTGAAAGTGAGTTGTGAAGCTGATGCAAAGGATTGGCACGAGCAAGCCCGACTTCAAAAGTCATAAGAATAGTAAAAGGAAAGATTGGTCAGTTTGATAGATCAGACCGTTAAGTCCAAAATGCATGTCATGATCATTAAGTCTAGTTACCGCAAAATAAAAAAAATAAAAAAAGAAACAAAACTCTTCCTTCTGTCCTTCCGATAGGGTCATTTCTGGTTAATACTTGTTTCTTTGCATCATTGTGCCCCTTCACTCTGAGTCAGTCCTTGTCAAAACAAGCAAGAAAAGATTTCAAAATCTGCTACCAGCTTTTCAGTTGCACAAAGTAAATTTGTCCGGCACAGTCAGGTGTTACAGTCAACATGCCTTGAGGATTCATGCAAAGGCTTCCCCCCAAAATACCCTTGTCAGCCTACTTGGCTAAAGTAAGTACATATAACCTCGAGGTTAATCAGGGGCTCTCTGTAGTACTGAACAAGAATTATGAAGTGTGCACATCATGCAAAAGACACTTACCAATTTTGATTCTCTCTGACAGAAAAATTGCTCAAAATGAGGGAATTCATTTCAAGTTTTAAGTCAGCAGGCGCCCACCTGGAGAATGAGGAAATTTATTTCAAGTTTTAAGTCAACAGCAGGCGCCCACCTGGAGAATGAGGAAATTTATTTCAAGTTTTAAGTCAACAGCAGGCGCCCACCTGGAGAATGAGGGTATTCATTTCAAGTGTTAAGTCAGTTGTAGGTGCCCACCTGAAGAACGAGGGCAATCATTTCAGAATTCAATTCAAGTTAGAAGTACAGAAGCTCGCCTCAAGAATGCAAGTCGATAGTCCGGGATGACCAAAAGAAGAAGTCTCAATCCAGAATAAAAGAAAAAAAAAGAGGTGAATTCAAAATGCATAAGCAGATGAAAAGATATGGGCTACTCAAGACATGATTGAAGTCGCAAGCTTTGCATGTCCCATCTTGATCCGAAAAGCCGAAGAAGAATGAACTAGCACCTGCAGCTAGCAAACATCGAGGTTTAGATCAGAGTCTGCATGAAGAACCAGCCAAAAATTCAAGATCAAGTTTCAAAAGACTCATAGATAGGAATCTTGTAACTCGTAGCTGATAGACTTAGTTAGTCTTTTTCATTTTGACTTTTGTGTAATAAGAAGCTCAGCAAGCAGTAAACAGCAACAACAATAGTGAAATCACAGCTTCTCGGTAGTCCCAGCTACCTAAACTTTCAGAACTATACTGACCTGATTCCTTTATAGCCAAGCATATGTAGGCAACCTCCGAAGCAAGGTTCGGTCAAAGTTTTCAAAAAAATGCTTCCCATGGAGTATCCAAACGGGCAAAAATTGCTCGTAATTGTTCACTTTATCTTTTTTCTAAAACTCTTCATGTTTCCGAGCAAAGAGGGGCAGCTATGAGCACCTAATTTTTGCCCTAATATAAAATTACTCCTAAAAAATCCAAAAATAGCTTTAAATTATTATTCTATATTTTTACTTAGTTTGCTTTGTACATATTCATGTTTAATTCATTTTTAAATTGCATTTTAAATCCTAAAGAAAATACAAAAATAGTTTTAATTTTTACTTTTTTTTTAGATTTTAATTGCATAATCAATGGCATTTGTAAAACACTAAAATATCAAAAAATACATTAGTAACTCTCCATGCATTTGTTAGGTAAATGAATTAGTTAATTGTAGAAAAATAGGTCATTAGGTTAATTTTACAAATTAGTTGGAATTAGGAGTGTTAAATAAATTGATTAGTCTTGCAAAATACAAAGAAAGAAAAGAGAAGGCTATGCGGTCTCATTACAGCTTTGGGTCAGGTGCTTCTAGTGGCCCATTTTCTTTCCATTCGCCCCAGCCCACTACCCGTCAGCCCAATATCCCCTCTTCATCTATATTATAGACCCTAATTTCACTCTCCCATTCGATTCTAAACCACAATTGAGACGGACGAAAACCCTCCCCTATTTTCTAAAAACCTAGCGTTGCCAATCTTTTTCTTCGCTCCCGGATATTGGCAGTCACCCCCATCTCTGATTTCAGAGCCCTCACTCTAAAAACGAAGAACATATCTCCCCCTCTCTTAGAAACCCTATCTTCCCCTTTACAAAAAAAAGGACTTAGCAGCCACCCCTCTCACGCAATAGGAGGGACCTCACTCTCATTTGGATTCATGGATACACACACATAGATATACATAGAAAACTGCAATTTCGAACAAGATTTGGGAAGTAATTGATTGCTGAATTTTCTAAGTTCTAATTCCTTTTCCTTTGATCTATAAAAGATTCACTTTCGTCTTAAGCTCGAGTAAGCTGTGATTTTGCTGTTTCTGCCGTAATAAGTTGCTCAGCTTCATCTTCATTTTCCTGGCCTTTATTTGGTCCAAATCGGTTATTCTTGTCCTTTTTGAGGTAATCCATTTACTGCTTCGATAATTCCTTAATGTATTTGAGTTTATGATGATGTAGCTTATTTTAATTAGGAAATTAAAATGCCTTCTTTGAATTCTGTTGATGAGACTTAATTAGTTTTATGATTTTATGTTATAATTAGATCCAGGAGAAATTAATTTATTGTTGATGTTTCTTTTAATGATTTGGAAACCAAACGATGTGTTCCTCTATAAAGATGATCGCGGAATAGGAATGCAGACCAACTGTTTGATCATGTCTAGGCAAGCTTATACTTAGGAGCAGTAGTAAATTAGGGAGTATTGTTAGTATCCAAGTTTGCTCGTGCTTAATGTTGAAATGAGTGGCAGTGTTACATTTGTACAAACAAATCCTTCCTTATATATCCACTATGTGGTATGATTGAGTGTCCTCAAGTTTCTCTGAAATTGAAATGTATCCTTGAATGCGTTGATTCGCTTTGTTATACCTGTGCTTGTTCACATTGTTGTAGATTAATATAGAAAATATGGATAAATGGGATGATTTATTAGTGAATATGAGGTTGGTGTTATCTTGTGCAATGTAATCTTAACTGATGTGGTATTAATGTCATTTCTACCTTAATTCAGATGCATCCATAATAAAGTTTTCCCTGAACACTTAATCTCCTCAATAGTTAAAATTGAGTATCCTCGAATATCGTAGCTTGCTTTAGGCGCGATTAATAATAAATCATCGTGACTATGGGTACGGTTCCCGTGGCATGGTCACGATACGNCTTATTTTAATTAGGAAATTGAAATGCCTTCTTTGAATTCTGTTGATGAGACTTAATTAGTTTTATGATTTTATGTTATAATTAGATCCAGGAGAAATTAATTTATTGTTGATGTTTCTTTTAATGATTTGGAAACCAAACGATGTGTTCCTCTATAAAGATGATCGCGGAATAGGAATGCAGACCAACTGTTTGATCATGTCTAGGCAAGCTTATACTTAGGAGCAGTAGTAAATTAGGGAGTATTGTTAGTATCCAAGTTTGCTCGTGCTTAATGTTGAAATGAGTGGCAGTGTTACATTTGTACAAACAAATCCTTCCTTATATATCCACTATGTGGTATGATTGAGTGTCCTCAAGTTTCTCTGAAATTGAAATGTATCCTTGAATGCGTTGATTCGCTTTGTTATACCTGTGCTTGTTCACATTGTTGTAGATTAATATAGAAAACATGGATAAATGGGATGATTTATTAGTGAATATGAGGTTGGTGTTATCTTGTGCAATGTAATCTTAACTGATGTGGTATTAATGTCACTTCTACCTTAATTCAGATGCATCCATAATAAAGTTTTCCCTGAACACTTAATCTCCTCAATAGTTAAAATTGAGTATCCTCGAATATCGTAGCTTGCTTTAGGCGCGATTAATAAATTATTGTGACTATGAGTACAATTCCCGTTGCCTGATCATGATACGTAAATCCCAATTCGAGTGTGCGTTTCACCTGACTCGACCATAACTTCGAATAATAATAATAATAAATATGTTGTAAATCGCGGGTGCGTTTCACATGACGCGATTCACAATATGTACAAAAACAACGAGTGCGCGACATAGCTACTCGTTCAAACTAATTCCATAAATGCTTAAAATAGAGTAATTAATTTCAATAAAAGCGGCAAAAGGAATAAAATGCACATACGTATTGAATATGTAATAAATCAGATAATTAGGCCAATTATTAATAGTTGAGCGACCGTGCTAAACCCACGGAACTCGGGAGTGCCTCACACCTTCTCCCGGGTTAACAAAATTTCTTACCCGGTTTTCTGTGTTTGCGGATCATAAATAGAGTCAAATTTCCTCGATTTGGGATTTTAAAATAAATCGGTGACTTGGGACACCATAAATTGTTCCAAGTGGTGACTCTGATAAATAAATAATCCCGTTTCGATTAATGTCACTTAATTTGGAAAAACTCCCCTAATTTACCTTTCGGGAAAATGGAGGTGTGACAAAAATATAACTCAAAAGTAACAATATGAAACAAGGAAAAACAAGCTAAGAGATATATAGAGAAAGAGAGAAAATATTCTTATTGTTCTTCAATTATGTGTATTTTCCTATCTATTACAAGGCCTTTATATAGGCATGAAAAATGAAGATTGAATATGTCATTAAACATAAAACATATGTCATTGAATGTATCATTAAGTATTTGAGATGAAAATCACGGAGGAAGAGTAGACATCCACCGTTGATATTTCTTTTAACAAGAACATTGTTTCATTTCTTATCCTAAAACTATCTCAATCGTTCCTTTTAGGATAAGAACGATAAAATTTTGCCAAAAGGCCAGAGCAAAAACCAATAAAAGTTTGCCAAAAGGCCAGAGCAAAAACAAAACTCTTAATCAGCAGAAACGATATGGTCCTATTTGGCGCAAAGAGATTACTATACTAGGATAGATGCGGACAGTCCGGATTATTTGCATTATTTAGCTTTTAGTTAGCTCACTCTTTTTTTTAAAAAAAAAATCTCGTTAATTTAAATAGCTAAATTTCACGCTTAAAAATTGTTGGATGGACATTATTATACTTGGCGAATAAATTTAAGTCACTAGCCTAACAAGTGTCAAAATTTTAAAGAGTGGATTGAAAGAGGGCAATTTATTCATATGGCATGTATTATTCCAAAGCATTAAAGTGGGGCAAAATGGATGGACTAAAAATAGGAGTCTAAGTAAAAATAGGGCCTATGGAGGAAACATGTGGACCGCCCATAATTACTTTAATGATAGTGAATAGTGATCTTAGCCCCAGCTCAATTATTTGCTTCCCAGTATTATTATGTCAAATTAACAGCATCTCAGCGATTTATCATTTATGGTTGAGTAACCTTTTGTTTTACTCAATAATGTGGAGTAACATTTACTGGAGAGAAGATTTGCCACTTTGTGATTTGCCTACTCTTTTCTTCGAACATGCTTTAGTGGAATATTTCGCTATAAATTATCCGGTAATATTATTGTGATCAAAGATGTACATGGACCGAATTGGTTCAGTTTTTATCAAAATCAAACCAAACCAACTATATCGATTGAATTGGTTTGGTTTTGTCTGGTTTTCAGATTTTTTATTATTTAAATATTATTTTAATGTTACTTTATTAAATATTTGATAAATAAATATATATTTAGTAAAAAAATAAAAAATTGACAAATATATTATCGATTAAAATATTCTTATGGGAGAATTATATATATTAATAACATATAATAATTAATTTTTTAGTCGTCTAACAATAATTTTTCGTTGATGTACACTTTCAGGTTAAAAATCAATATGATACATAAATATTAATAATCACTTCACATTCGAAAAAGATATAAGAATTTAATAGATCTTAACATATGGTATGAATATGGAAGAACAAAAAGATAGACGCATTTCAGTAAACACTTGATAAAAAAGTGATCATACAACCCATTATTTAAGGTCAATAAATATGGAGAACTTCATATTCTATTAAAATTTATATCCCGCAAGAGAATCTCAAATATTTCTAGATATGTTTTTAAAGAAAATTCTATATAAAATCTTAAAAGTATATATATAAAAATTATATATTTATATGTTGGGTTGGTTCGGATTTTTTTACTCAATATCAAACCAAATCAAATCAAACCAAGTCGGATTTTTTAATCGGTTTGGTTTAACTTTTCGATTTGATGCGATTTTTCGATTCAATTTGTACACCCCTAATTGTGATATGAATCCCCAGGTATTCAGTGTCTGGTTCGATAGGACCAGGAAGAGAGGACTCTTTTTTTCCTCCTCCCTTCAGTCCAGTTTGAACCCGTCCCAACAACGAACACCTTCCTACTGCAAGGTGAGGCTCTGCCCTTCCCCTAGAATCCACTCCGGGTCGGAGGAGCAACTAGTCAAACTTATTGAGCAGCCGAGATATTGAACAACGAACATTTGAAACAATTCCTTGCCTCACCCTGAGATGAGAGGGAAGGTCGATTTGACTCGAATCCTGGACCTGATCTTGAATCCTACACCGGTTAATGATGCGATGGGGGAAGTTTTTCTTTATTCATCAATGCTGGCCCAGTCGAGGCTCGTCCATGCCCAATCCCGATGGGCCTTCGANTAATTATAGTAGACAACCGACTTTCTTAATAAAGAGAAGTTGGGGACATAGTAAACCTCCATCAACAGAGTAGCCGGCGGATTGGTGCCCGGTGGCACAGTAAAGGTTGAACCATCAACAACTCGAAAGTCACCGAATGGGTCAGTCTTTTAGTTCTCCCAGATTAGAATATCAAAGAAGGACGTTGCAGATGCCCGGGGCAGACACGACTTCTTCTAAGGCTAGAACCGTAATATTTTTTTACCCAAAACAAAGGCGCTACAAGGCCGCAATTAGCCCAATAGAAGAAAATCATAAGCTTGAAGAAAAGAGAAAAGAACCCTTGGATGATGCAGGCATCAGAGGCTTGTGGCCGGCTCATCCTCGGAATCCGAAAAGAAGTCATTTATTCTCAAAGCTGGTTGGGAATCGATAAGAAATCGAACTTTTGTGCGCCCTGCAAGAGATTACCGGGGGTCTCGGTACCAGGGGGTGTGGGAACAAGAAACTCCAGTAAATAAAAGTAAATCTTACCTGAAAATGAGTGAGATTCAATTATTTTTCCTTTGTAGTTTTTGTTTTGTCATTTTTTTTTCCTTCTTCTCTATGATCCCAAAATTTCACACTTGGCTTTCTTCGGCGAGCTTTCTATCGTAAAGCCAAAGACGTCCCAAGACAGGGTACAACTGTTGGGAAGGGGACATGATCAATAGAACCTGGCTGGATCGGTCGTACCTAGCCTCGATTCACGTCGCAAACATTGTCCAATAATTCATGAAATAAGAGAAGGACTTTTGTTTGTGTGTGCGCGGGCGCATATGAAAGTTAAATTAATGGCAGATGGTAAGAAAAATAAATGGCAGAGGGTAAATGATGCTGCTACTAAATGAAACTTTAGAAGATTGAGAGAGAGAGAGAGAACTACGCAAATAGTCAAAATTTATTTTTCTAAACTGTGCTGTTGAGTGAAGAGAGTTCAAGAAAGGGTTGGTAAATTAATTAATGATGTACTGGAATTAATGGGAAAAATGATGTTTTGGTCATTAGTTAATATTAACAGCTGATCCCTGACTTTGTACCTAAAAATTACAATGATTTTTGGCAGTACCATGGTATCAACGGCAATTTTAACTGTCTACTTTGATAATGAAGCATACTTAATTTATCTCGTTTCCTCTGGTTATTTCTGAACTCCTATTTGACACTGGTTTCCGATTGGTTCGGATTTTTCGGATTTTTTTATTACATGAATATTATTTCAATCTTTGTTAAATTTTTGATAAGTAAATATATGTTTAGTAAAAATTAAAAAAATTGACAAACATATGATCTATTAAAATAATCTTATGGGAGAATTTTCTTAGTAACGCATGGTATTTATTTTTTTAGTCGTATGACAACAACTTTTCGTTGATGTACACTTTCAAGGTTAACCGGATTTAATAATTAACATAAAAATCAATATGATACCTATATAATGATATATTCTATTTAATTTTAAATTACCAAAATACTACTTCAAATTCGAAAAATATAAGAATTAAATAAATCTTGACATATGAATATGGAAGAACAAAGAGATTGACGCATTTTACTAACACTTGATAAGAAAGTGATCACACAACCCATTATTTAAAGTTAATAAAAATAGAGCACTTTATATTTAACTAAATATTACATTCCATAAGAGAATCACAAATATTTCTAGACATTTTTTAAAGAAAATTCTATATAAAGTCTTAAAAGTATATGTTAGGATCGGGAACCCGGGTAGTGCGGAATTTAGCAAAACAACGGTATAATGACAATAACAAAGACAATGAAAGTTGATAATAACGGCAATTAAAGAATATAAAAAGGACACAAATTTAACGTGGTTCGGTCAAGGTGATCTACGCCCACAAGCGGAGAGGAGCAATTTTACTATACCAACAAGAGTACAAAAGAAAGTATAAAATTAGAGTAAATACTCTAATTAATCCCAAATACCCCAAGAGAATAACCTCACAAGATCACTCCAAAGAAAGGGTTCACATAAGTATTTCCCAACACTCACTCTCTTACAAAATACTCTATAATGAATTAAAGGAGGAGAAAGAAAGACAAGAGTGAAAAAGTCTTGAATTGGTGTATTTTCAAATGAGGAGAAACTCCTCTATTTATAGCAAAAAATCCTTGGCCTAATAATGGATATTATGTCATGGCAAATGTCATGATCCACAAATTTGTTATAATGAATATTATGTCATGGCAAATGTCATGAACCACAAATTTGTTATAATGGATATTATGTCATGGCAAATGTCATGAAAATTTGGCCATATTACAAATCTCCACCTTGGCCTAATTTCGGCTTATTTATAGTAAATTTGCTCCACCTTCTCCGCAAAAACCCCAATAGGCAAAATCATTCTTCATAAATGCCAATCAAGTTCAGGCAAAGCTTGAACTTGGATACTGGAAGAGGTTTTGTGAACATGTCAGCAGGATTGTCTCTAGTGTTGATCTTCTGAACAGAGACTTTTCTTTCAGCAATGGTTTCTCGGATGAAATGATACTTTATATCAATGTGCTTCGTCTTCTCATGATACATTTGAACTTTAGTCAAGTGAATGGCACTTTGACTATCACAGAAAATGGTAATACCACTTTGGTGTAAACTGAGTTCCGCAAATAGACCCTTCAATCATA
>AWOL01S0099169.1:3747-18855 GCA_000715115.1 Nicotiana otophora
AATATTTCTAAGAGGAGAATATTAGAAACTCCGTGAGAGACCCAAATGAAATCCTTGTCTACTATCAATATTTTATACATGAGAAGGTTGTGCCACTGCCTTGTGGTTCTTTGTGGATATGTCGTAGCAATAGAACTGTGTTCCTAATTCACCAACAAAAGTCATACTCTCAGAGATGACCCGACCAACTGATTGTACCGAACCGACCGATCATTTTGAGTTCTACCATATCATTCGATAGTTTGAGACATTGATTAGCTTCATATTATGTATTATGACTTGCGCGTGTAGTCGGTTTTGATTTTCGGGAAGTTCAGAGTTGATTTGAAAAAATAATTCTCAATTCAGAAGCTTTAAGTTAGAAGAGTTGACCGCGATTTGACCTTTGAGTAAACGACCTCGAAATCGGGATTTGAAGATTTCTATAGGTTCGTAAGGATATTTTGGACTTGGACGCATGTCCGGGTTGAGTATTGGATGGTCGGGGAGCGATTCGACGCATAATATTAGAAGTTTGCATTTTGAATGTTTTTGAATTAGCTATGTTTGACTTATTGTGGAATTTGGTATTATCGGCTTCCGAGCGGTGTTCGTGGACCTTAGATAGGTTCATTTTATTGATTGGAACTTGTGCATAAAGTTTAGTTGTAATCCGAAATGTCTAAGTGTGATTCGGACGTGTTCGGCGAAGTTTGAAAGTTAAGAGAAGGTTTTGATCATCGATTCATGGTTTTGATGTTATTCGTGGCGTTTCGAGCCTTTAAACAAGTTTGGATAAGGTATTGGGACTGGCTTGTATAATTGGAGGGGGTCACGGGGGCCTCGGGTGTATTTCGGGATGGTTTCACAATATTGCTCTTTGTTTTGTGATTGCTGGTTTCTAGTGTCAGGGGCATGCATCGCGATCGCGGAGAAAGACTCGCAATCGCAGAGTGTTGTTAGGGATATGGGAAAAATTGTTCTCCTTGATCGCGACTGTGGGGCACGTGATCGCGGTGCTTGATTTGGTTGTTCATCATATTCTAAGGGTCGCGAACGCGAAGTGTTAGCGAGGTGGCCTGGTTTGGAGGGTCGCTCTATGCGGTTGCGGGGAGATGTTCGTGATCGCGGAAGGAATTTTTTGGGCTTGGAGGTGTTGGCCTTCGTGTTCGCGGAGCAGGGGTTGCGTTCGTGTAGGCTTGGCAAGCTGAACTTCGCGATCGCGTGGCGGGCCTTGCGATTGCGTGGCGGGCCTCGAGCTCGCAAAGAGGGAATTCTAGACGAGGCTGGTTTGACCTTCGCGATCGCAAGGGTGCTTCTGCGTTCGCGAAGAAGGATGCCTGGGCAATGCATAAGATGCAAAATTGGGACTTGGCTCAAATTTGTCTCATTTCTCACCTTGGAGCCGATTTTGGGGTGATTTTGAAGAGTCGTTTTCATCGTCTCTCATGAGGTAAGTGATTCTCACTTATTTTGAGTTAAATACATAGATTATATACGGATTATAACATAGACTTTGGTAGAAATTGTGAGATTTTGGAAGAAAACCAAGAAATGGTATTTTTGAGTTTTGACCATGAAATTGGACATGGAATTGAGAATAAATTATATATTTGAGTTCGTGTTGCCATAGATAGTATTTATCTTAGAGAAATTTAAGAATCCGAGCGTGTGGGCCCGAGGATGACCTTGTTGACTTTTCGTGTGGAATTGAGAATTATTCTTAATTGTTAAATTGTGATTCCTTTAATATATTTTGATTGGTTTGCATATTCTTTGATTAATTTCAGATCGTTTGGCATTGATTTGAGACGTTGGAGCCGGATATCGGATTTTCGAGCGAGGTAAGTCTCTTGTCTAACCTTGTGAGAGAGAATTTACCTCGTAGGTGCTATATTTGTTATGTGCTACATATTATGGGAGCTACACACATATGAGGTGACGAGTATCTATGTGTATGCTAGAATTCTGATTATGTCGAGGTATACTTAGACTTGTACCATATTTTAATTGTATTATTTGAGTTATTTTTGCCCGCCTAAATGCTTTAAGTTATATTTTAGTCTGAGACTAGACTTGCATAGAGTATCAAACTTTTCTATGTTAGATACTTGATTCTTGATTAGTCGTAGAAATTATACTTCCTTTTACGGATTTCTCCCGCGTCGTGCGTATTCGTTCGAAAATTTTCTTGAATTTCATAACTCGCACGTATATTCGTGAGTGGGACCAATGACCCATCAAATTTTTCGTATTCTTATGGTCGTTCGCCTTGGCAGGATATGTAACACTTATGGGATCGGGTCGTTCGCATCATGCCTGTTTACCTTTATTGCACTTCATTTATTGAACCACTAGTTAGTGTCGATGTCGGCTCCTCGTCACTACTTCTTTGGGGTTAGGCTAGATACTTACTGGGTATACGTTGATTACGTATCCATACTACACTTCTGCACTAATTGTGCAGGTACTGAGACATGTACATTTGGTGGTCATCTTGGCGCGTAGGAGGAGCTGCCGAGGACACTTTGTGGTGAGCTGCAATCCATATTACGATCCATAGCATATAGAGTCTCCGTCTTATTCATTTACTATACCACGTCTATTTTATATTTCTGATAGATGTTGTATTAGTATTGCACTTTCTAGTAGATGTTGATGCACTTGTGACATTGAATTTTGAGGATTTAAATTATGTTCTTGGTGGTATTCTGTGATGATATTTAATTTATATTTTGATCACGTTTAAATATTTAATATTACATCAGTACCTTTCTGTGAAAATGAACTATTTCAGCTATTTATTTCATTACTTATTTTTGAGGTGTATTTTAGATTATCTATTACCATGTTGATTTCATGGTTGGCTTGTATAACGACAGTGTTGGGCGCCATCACGGTCTAGGGTGAGTTTTGGATCGTGACACTGATATCCCCTAAAATCCAATTTAAATTACTTATAATATTTGGCATTGGATTTTTAGATATCACCATCCATTACTAATTGACACGACATTTGATTTATTAAAATTAGAAAGCTAAGTGGGCGTTTGGACATAAGAATTGTAAAATCCCCCAAAAAAGTGAAAAAAATTTCAAGTGAAAATGCTATTTGAAAAATAGAGTTGTGTTTGGGCATTAATATAATTTTTGGTTGTTTTTGGAGTTTTGTGAGTGATTTGAGTGAAATTTTTTAAAAAACAGCTTTTTGGATATTTTTAAATTTTTAAAAAAATTCAAAATTTATTTTCAAGCGAAAATTGAAAATTTTATGGCCAATCACCGATTTCGGATAAAAGTGAAAACAATTCGAAAAAAAGTGAAAAAATTCTTATGTCCAAACGGGCTCTAAGATGTTTGCTTTTTGAAATGAGTGTGTAGGCAGGTAGCTTAACTTATTTTCTTATTTTTGGACGCTTTCTTTTCCGGTGAAAGACATTATTAGGCTACTCGCAATATCTAATTGTATACATATATAAAAAAAATTAATTAATCACGAACTCGTATTAGAAAAGAATTCTTTTAGAGAAAGAGCTTTGCTGCTTGGTGACAAACTAGGATATGCACTAGAAAAAATGGATGACTATTTTTTTTTAAAAATCATCTTAGAGATTGTGCAATGACTACTCTCAACTATTCGTTTACGTATTTTTTGTTTCTCTCTTCATCTTCGGATTTTTATCTAATGATCTCAAATGCAATCCTGGACGTGATTCCCCTAAGACCTTGTCAGTGAGTAGTCAGTCAACGATTTGTTCCTGATGGGGATAGGTTTGGCATAGTAAACTGGCTTATAGTTGAAACTTTATATAACTTTAGAGACTTAACAATATTATTTTAATTATTGAGATAATTCATAATACTACTCTCCACAATTTATAAGACAAAAAGGAGGAGTAAATATTATCATAGGGTAATCACGACAACGTAAATCACAATCTCAAAACTTCCTCCCAACAAGGTGTTAGAGCACAAGAGTCTTTAGCAGATTTAGGAATATTATTAATGTCTACCATATAAGAAGGGGCTCAACAAAATTAGTATCTAAAGACAACTTCTAAAAGATGTCTAGTTTAACAGTCGGAAAAATATTTTCCTTGATAACGAAATATAAAACATTCCTCACGTGGCCCAACATAGCGGTGTTGATTCTTCCTTTAAGGGTATGTTGATCAATTGGATGCTGAATGACTGTTTTACTATCTTGATGCTTGACTGAATAAACTAATATCTCCCTTTTTCTAATATTTCTAATAGGAAAACTTCTGAAACTCCAACACAAACACCAATAAAATCCTTATCTGTTATCAATCTTTCGTACACGAGCAAGTTATGCCACTGTCTTATGTTGCTGTGGACATGTCATAAAAATAGAAACTGTGTGTTCCATAATTCATCAACAACATCCATCCACTTCGGGATGACCCGACCAAGTGATATCTTCTAAGATTAATTTTGCATTACTTATGATATTTGGCATTAGGTTTATAGATATCACCACCCATCACTAATTAACGCGATGTGCTTTATTAAATATCAGAACGTTTGCTTTTGAAATGGGGTTGTAGGTAGGCTTAGCTTTCTTTTAGTCTTCATACCCTAAGTTCTTGTCAGTGATTAGTCGGTCAACAATTTATTCCCTTGATGGGATTATATTGCACACAGTAAACCAGTGTATGGTCGGAACGACATACAAATGCTAAGAGTATGGGTAGCCTTACATATATTCCAGTCGGAAAGAGACCATTTGTATTGGATGTTCAGGCTTTGGCCAATCTGTTTGTGAGGTTGGATGTTTCGGAGCCTAGCCGGGTTATTGCTTGCATGATTTTTCAATCTTCTTTGTATGAGCGCATCAAAGCGCGTCAATATGATGACCCCCATTTGCTTGTCCGTAAGGACACAGTGCAGCATAGCGATGCCAAGGAGGTTCTTATTGGAGATGATGGGGTGTTGCGGATGCAGGCCGAATTTGTCTGCCCAATGTGGATGGTTTGCGTGAATTGATACTTGAGGAGGCTCACAGTTCACGGTATTCCATTCATTTGGGTGCCGCTAAGACGTATTAGGATTTGAGGCATCACTACTGGTGGAGAAGAATGAAGAAAGATATAGTAGAGTTTGTGGCTCCGTGTTCAAACTGTCAGCAGGTGAAGTATGAACATCAAAGGTCGGGCGGTTTGCTTCTGAGACTTGAGATTCCCGAGTGGAAGTGGGAGCGTATTACCATGAATTTTGTTGTCGGGCTCTCACGGACTTGGAAGAAATTTAACACAATGTGGGTTATTGTGGTTATATTGATCAAGTCTGCACACTTCATTCCAGTTGTGACTACCTACTCTTCAGAGTAGCTGGCTCAGATCTATATCCGTGAGATTGTTCTTCTTCATGGTTTACCGGTGTCCATGATCTCCAATCGAGGCATGAAGCTCACATCGCATTTCTGGAGAGTTGTGCAACGTGAGTTGGGCACACAGGTCGAATTGAGCACGACATTTCACCTTTGGACGGAAGGGCAGCCCAAACGCACTATTCAGATGTCGTAGGATATGTTATGTACATATGTCATGGATTTCGAAGGTTCATGGGATCAATTTCTACCGCTTGCAGAGTTCTGTTATGATCTAGAGGTTCCGAAATTTATTATCAAAATAAATTGTAGTTAGTGAGGTTCGAAGCTGAATTTCAGAAGGTAAGGGAATGCTCAGTTCACTCAAACAAAGGGTCGAGATTATAAGTTCGCTAATAGGCAGGAAGGGTCACGATCATGCCACGTCAGCAGGTTGTTAGGTTGTTATAAAACCCCAACGGCAAGAGAGAGACGATAACGAATTTTCGGTAATTCATTCTCCCTCATTTCTTTTCGACCTTCACTCTCTTTCTGTTCTCTCTCCCATCTCACTCTAATTCTTTTCTCATCTAATTCTGCAGATTCCCAGTGGCAATGGCGACTTTCATTTTCATGTTTTCTTAGTTTAATTCTCTTACTTCTTCTCTTGTAATTGCGCTCCAGTTTACATTTTATAAAATACAGAAAAGTGTCCCACAAAAGTGTTTATTTCGATTCCAGTTACAATTGAATTTAGATCCATAGTTGGCTCCTGACAATTGGTATCAGAGCAGCGATTTTACGATTTGTGTGGTAGGAATGGTAGAAGAAACTCGTTTGAACCTGATGGATGACAAGCTTGCTAGGCATGATGAATTGTTGGTTGATGTGTTGAACAGCCAGGAGGAATTTCAAAACACTCAGACAAGGATTCAAGGTACCTTGGAGCTGATCCTCGAGAGGTTGACAGCACTAGAAAGAGCTCCAGTAGGCCAAAACAATGGAGGGGGATTACTACTAATTCCAATTCTGGAAAACAAGTAGAACAGACCTCAGAATGTGCCCATACCACCTCCTAAATGGGAACTACCCGGCTTTGAAGGACATAAACCCAAGGTATGGATCCATAAACGTAAGAGATACTTTAATTTGTATAAAACTCAGGAAGATCAAAAAGTAGAAGTTGCTGCTCTCTATTTGAATGGACTAGCTGAGGTGTGGTATCATTCCTTGTTGCTAAGTAAAGGAGTGTTGACATGGGCTGAATTTAAGGAGGAACTGGTCAGTAGGTTTGGAGTGGTGTTGGTTTAGGATGTAGTAGATGAGTTCTCTCAGGAGGGAATTGTGGATGAGTTTCTAGGTAAATTTGAAGACCTCAAAGCTCAGATGCTTGTTAGAAATCCTCAACTGAATGAATCTCACTTCCTATCCAGTTTTATAGGGGCTCTTAAGGAGGAAATCAAGTTTGGTGTCAAGTTGTTCAAGCCTGAGACATTGAAGTTTTCTATTGAACAGGCTAGGCTACAGGAAAAGGCTACTGAAGCTGCACAGAAAAAGGAGAAGTCTAATACAAAGAGCCTACCTATCGTGAATAACACAACTACAACTAGAAACCTACCAGCTAACAGGACCACTGCATTTAGGCTAAGCATTGAGGTATATGAATATAGGAAGACCAATCGCTTGTGTTACGGATGTGGGGAAAAATATACCGCTGGTCACCAGTTTAAAAGAAGGCAATTGAATTGTCTCAAAGGAGAAGTGGAAGCTGAAGCTCAACTAGATGAATTTGAGATTACAGAAGTATCAATACCACCTGATTTGATTATTGAATGAGGGGTAGAACAAGAAATTCAGGAAGCAATCTGTATGAATGCACTATCTGGTAATAACCAAGGAGAGAATACTAATTTAGTAGGGGGAACTGTGAAAAAAGGCATATAACAGTGATGATTGACTCAGGGAGCACACATAGTTTTATAGATGAGCATACTGTGAAGGAAATTGGCTATCAAACTAGTTTTTGTCCACCAGTGAGGGTGACAGTAGCTGATGGCAATTATGTTATGTGCATTACCCACTGCAAGGGATTCATATGGAAAATGCATGGCACGTCATTCCAAGAAGATCTTCTTATCATTCCATTGGGAGGGTGTGATCTAGTTTTAGGTAACAATTGGATGAAAAAGCGCAATCCTACCAAGTTTGATCATGAAAAAAAGTGTGTTACCATTGGTAGGAAGAACAACAAACTGGTGCTGCATGGCATTACAGAGGAAGGTAAATTAAGCATGATGACTAGTAGATCAATGGGTAAGGTGCTGAAGAAAGGGCAAGCTCTCATAAATCATTTGTTCATGGTAGGTGTTGAGGTGCAAAATGATCAGGAGCAGACTGATAAAGCTATTCATGAGGTGTTGAGTCAATATGCTGATGTGTTTGCAGAACCAAAATCCTTACCTCCAGTCAGAGCTTTAGACCATGCCATACCTCTTAAGCCTGGAAGCTTACCAGTCAACCTGAGGCCTTATAGATACAATTACCACCAGAAGGATGAGTTAGAAAAACAAGTGAAGGAGATGCTAGGCAGTGACATCATTCAACAAAGTCAATCTCCCTTTTCCTCACCTGCTTTGCTAGTCAAGAAGAAAGATGACACTTGGAGATTTTGTGTGGATTACAGGGGATTGAATGACATTACTATTAAGTACAAATATCCCATCCCTATTGTGGATGATTTACTGGATGAACTTCATGGATCTACAATTTTCTAAGGTAGATCTCAGAGCTGGATACCATCAGATCAGGATGAAGGTGGACGATGTCCACAAAACTTCATTCAGAACACACATGGGACACTATGAGTTTAGAGTGATACCTTTCGGGCTCACAAATGCACCAGCAACCTTTCAGGCCCTAATGAACCAGGTTTTCCAACCTTATCTGAGAAAGTTTGTTTTAGTTTTCTTTGATGACATACTCATCTATAGTTTGAACTTGGAGGATCATGTAAAGCATTTGATGATTATGTTTGACATATTGAGGGAGCATACCTTGTTTTCTAAGAAGTCCAAGTATTCCTTTGGACAAGCACAAGTGGAATACCTAGGCCATGTCATTACAAAGGAAGGAATCTCTATTGATCCTAATAAGATTCAGGCAATGGTAGATTGGCCAAGACCAAGCTCCCTTAGGGCTCTCAGAGGAATTCTGGGGCTGACTGGCTAATACAGAAAATATGTGGCTAACTATGGAACCATATGTAGACCCCTCACTGATTTGCTCAAGAAGGATGCCTTTAAGTGGAATCCAGAGGCTAAATTGGCCTTTTCAGCTCTCAAGTCTGCCATGTCCTCAACTCAGTACTTGTATTACCTGACTATACTAAGGAGTTTGTGGTAGAAACTGATGCCAGCCATGGGGAAATTGGAGTCGTACTCATGCAAGGAGTAAACCACTGGCTTATTTTAGTAAGGTTTTGGCTAAAACATATAGGGAAAATCCATTTATGAGAAGGAATACATGGCCTTATTGAGTGTTGTGGATAAATAGAGGAACTATTTACAGTTCAAACATTTTGTAGTTAGGACAGATTATTACAGTTTGAAGTACCTTTTAGAGCAAAAAGTGATTCAGCTATCCAACAGAAGGGATTAACTAAATTGCTTGGGCTTGATTATGAAGTGCAATACAAAAAATGAGCTGAGAATAGAGTTGTTGATGCACTTTCGAGACAGCAGGAAGGGCTAGACAATCAACCAAGCCAGAGTTCAGGGCAGCTTTTAGCCATCAGTGCTTCCATTCCCACTTTGATGCATGAAGTGACTGCTAGTTATGAAGGGGACTCTCAGGTACATGAACTAATCCTCCAACTCTCCACAGACTTGCAAGGTCCTAGTATTTGGCATTACTCGACTGGAATTCTCATAAAAAAGAGAAGGTGTATATTGGTGAAAATGGTAACCTCAGGCATCAATTGATTGCCTTTTTCCATGATTCTCCCTGTGGAGGGCATTCTGGGCAGTTGAGCACCCTTAAAAGACCAGCTCAACTTTTCACTTGGCCAAAAATAAAACAAATGGTGATTGATTATGTGTCCAGTTGTGATGTGTGTCACAAAAGTAAGGACGACAATGTAGCTTACCCTGGCCTCCTACAACCCCTTCCCATTCCTAATCAAGCATGAAGCCATATTAGCATGGAGTTTTTTGAAGGACTGCCCAAATCCAAGAACAGGGAAGTGATATTAGTGGTGGTAGATAAGTTCACCAAATATGCTCATTTTATTGCTCTAACGCATCTGTATACAGCAACAACATTGGCAGAGGTGTTCTAGAAAAGAATACATAGTCTACATGGCACACCTGAAACCATAGTTACTGATAGAGACAGGATCTTTTTTAGCAACTTCTGGCAATCCCTGTTCAAGCTCCTTGGCACTCAACTGCATTATAATACAACTTATCACCCACAAAGTGATGGCCAAACTGAAAGAGTGAATAGGTGTATTGAGAATTATCTTAGGTATATGACTGCTAGTAGGCCAAACCAGTAAAAACAATGGTTATCAGCTACTGAATAGTGGCACAATACTAATTTCCACACCAGTTTGCAATGCACCCCATTTGAAGCTTTATATGGCTACATTCCTCCTTAATTATCTATTGGTCCCTTGCTTGAAACTATTGTGCCGACTGCTGAGGATGTTGTGATGAGAAGACAACAGATGCTCCAATTGCTAAAGGATAATTTGAGCATAGCTCAAGAAATGATGAAGTTCTTTACTGATAATAGAAGAACTGATAGGGAGTTTCAGGTGGGAGACTTGGTTTATTTGAAGCTTCAACCCTATAGACAAACATCTATTGCATTGAGAAGAAATTTGAAGCTAAGTTCCAAGTACTATGGTCCTTATAAGATTCTTGCTAGAGTAGGTGTTGGGGCATATAAGCTGGAATTACCTCCTACATCTAGAATTCATCCAGTTTTCCATGTGTCTTTGCTCAAGAAGAAGGTTGGTGATCGAGTGGTGGTGCAAACTATTCTTCCAATTACTGGGGATGATGGCCAGTTTTTGGTTCGACCAGTAGCTATTCTTCAAAGGCAGTTGGTTAAGAAGAATAATGTGGTTGCGGTTAAGGTTCTAGTCCAATGGTCCAACCTTCCTCCAGAAGATGCAACTTGGGTAGATTACCAATATTTGCAAACTAAATTTCCTGATTTTGATTCTAATCCTTGAGGTCAAGGATTGTTTGAAGGTGAAGGGAATGTTATGATCTAGAGGTTCCGAAATTTATTACCAAAGTAAATTGTAGTTAGTAAGGTTCGAAGCTGATTTTTGGAAGGTAAGGGAATGCTCAGTTTACTCAAATAAAGGGTCGAGATTATAAGTTCGCTAATAAGCAGGAAGGGTCACGATCGTGCCACGTCAGCAGGTTATTAGGTTGTTATAAAACCCCAACGTCAAGAGAGAGACGATAACGAATTTCCGATAGTTCATTCTCCCTCATTTCTTTTCGACCTTCACTCTCTTTCTATTCTCTCTCCCATGTCACTCTAATTCTCTTCTCATCTAATTCTACAGATTCCCAGTGGCAATGGCGACTTTCATTTTCATGTTTTCTTAGTTTAATTCTCTTACTTCTTCTCTTGTAATTGCGCTTCAGTTTACAGTTTATAAAATACAGAAAATTATCCCACAAAAGTGTTTATTTCGATTCCAGTTGCAATTGAATTTAGATCCATAGTTGGCTCCTGACAAGTTCGCCTACAACAATAACTACCAATCAAGTATTCATATGGCTCCTTATGAGGCCTTATATGGGAGACAGTGTCGTTCTTCAGTTGGTTGGTTTGAGCCGGGGGGAACTAGGTTGTTGGGCACTGATTTGGTTTGGGATGCCTTGGAGAAAGTCAAGTTGATTCAGGATCGACTTCGTACAACACAGTCTAGGCAAAAGACCTATGTTGATCGGAGGGCTCGTGATGTAGCATTTATGGTGGGAGAGAGAGTTTTGCTTAGAGTTTCACCTATGAAAGGTGTGATGAGATTCTGGAAGAAGGGGGCCCTAGGTATGTTGGTCCTTTTGAGATCCTTGAGAAAGTTGGTGAGGTGGCCTACAGACTTGCATTGCCACCCAGCTTATCAGCAGTTCACCCGGTGTTCCATGTTTTCATGCTCCGAAGATCCATCGCATGTGATAGATTTCATGATTGGGATAATTCACAATATTACTCTTAACAATTAGTAAGACCGAATAAGAGTGAAGATTCACATGGTAATGTGAGCACGTGATTTTTGCCCGACTAAAATATTCCTACAAAATTCACAAATAGATTTTTTTTTCCTTAATTGTTTTAGGTTTTACAGAATTTGTAGGGACTTTCGGTCAATTGTTTCTTGCATTTATTTGCATATTTAACATTCTAAAAATCATAAGAAAGACACCAAAATGTCTAAAAGTATTTCATGCATAACATTTTAGGTTTAGTTGCATTTAGGATTTAATTACATGAGTTAATTGCATTATTAAACAGAAAATTACAAAATATGGGTCATTTTTAGCTTTTAATCGCAAATTAAGTAATTCTTCCTTCATTAGTCTAAATTAATTAATGGTAAAATAGATAACTAGGTTTATTCCTACAAATTAGATTGATTTAACACTTAATTTAGGTTTTTGATTAATTAATTTTATTTAAAATCAAGGGAAAAGAAAAAGAGAAGGAAATTTGGTTTGGGTTTAAATTTGGGCCAAAACAATTTGGCCCAAACACTCACCTGAATTCCGCCAAGCCCAACCCCTCACCCGGTCCAGTCTCACAACTAAGTGCGAACGGCGTCGTTTTGGACGGATCGATCTCGACCATTCAATCCATCGCCATCCAACGGACACAGTCCACTCTTACCCCCCATATAAAAAGCCTATTATGCGTTTCCCCTCCCCCAGAACCCTAAACCTAATTCCTAACCAAGCGGCGCCCACCCCCTTTTCTCTCCCTCCGTCGACCGAACTCGCTTGAACTCAAGCGAGTTCACTCTCCCTCCAACTCACGCACGTGGTTCCTTCACCCTCCCTCCTCCACGTCACCCGTCCCGTGACAACCTCTGACAGAAAGATTCTTCTCTCCCTTAGGCTTCACGCGCTTTTGGTATTGAGAACAATCTCGGATGAATGGTGGTCGTAGGATCTGAGAGATTCAAGATCCTAGACCTCCATTTGTCCGATTTGGTTCACAAGAAAGAGAATCGGATTCTCGCGGATTTTTTCGGACGGAAAGAGGAATTTTGGGCATGACTGGAAGAAAGAAAAAAAGGGTATGAAAATTTCGGGTATATATAGGAATGTTAAGAGATTTGTGGGTGTGGTTTTTTTTTGTTTTTTGGGGAACAAAAATATTTTGAAAAGGAAAATCGAAAAGGAAAGCTAGGGTTCTAAAATAAAAGAAACAATGTTCTTTTCCTTTTGAGTGGTTCGTCTTCGTTCTTTTTATTTTATTTTTCTGGTTTAGTTTCAGAACAAAAATACAGAAAGAGAAGAAACATGTTCAGTGCTCGTCGGTTTATTTATTTTGATTACTGTCTAAAAATTAAAAAACATATCCCGTCTCTTCTTTTCACTCTGGATTTTGAGTTGAAAACTGGACTTCGATTGAGAAGTTTTTGAGCTCGCTGCTGCTCGAGAAGCTGCCTTTTGAAGTGCAGATTTCTCTTTGTCGTTGTTGAAGCTGTTGTATCTGCATAGCTGAATTCTCTCTGATTTTTCTGACCTTTATTTGGTCCAATTTCAGCTGTGTTCTGCTCATAGGTTTGTTCATACGTCTCTGTTACTCTGACTTGAAATCATCAATGAAGCTGGAGTTGTTTGTTGCTTTACGCTGTTAGATCTGGTGTGCTTAAAGGCTAAATTAGTTTGAATCCTTTCCTCTGATCAACCTCTGCATTTCTCTACTAGGATGTTCACTTGAAGATCTGAATCGCATGTTTAATTTCATGTATACATGTTAATTGATATAAGATTTACACTAATTGCTCAGCTGTGATGTGTTTGTATCTGCGTTAAGAAGCTAAAATTCCGAGTTTGAGTTTATTCATCAATTACCATTATCCTTGTACTGGTCCCAATTTGTAATGAATTCGAATTTTTCAGTTTGTTCATATGACCTTTTCAGTAACATTTCTACAATTTCAGACCTTTATTTAGTTGAGTTGATTCATTTTCTACTATTTAGGTATATGGATTTTCATCTGTTATCCTTCATTTCGAGTTTGGGAATAAAATATTAGTTGTTCATATTCAGTGGGTGATTGATCTTTTAGATCTGGTCTGTTTAGTTTCCAAATCTGCCTAAGTTTCCTTCTTTGATGAATATCTGATGATGTAATACACGTTTCAATTAAATGTCAAAATTGTTAAGTAATGGTTGATTAAATTGATATGGTTTGTTGACAGAACCCGCTTCCTAAATGCAGGGATTCATGCTTAAGATGAACTTACAGGATTAAACTTATTCCAAGTGGTTTCTATTTTGAGCTATATGATTAATGATAGTTGCCTCCTTGTGAATTGTGAATCTGCTAGGGAAATAGAAAGACAGAAGTTGTAATTGCTTCTGTAGCTAGTTAGAACGTGAAGTTTGAATTACTTATTTGGTTATTGTGATGGGTTTGTTTCATCTACAGAGTTATTCATAAGTGTTAAGAACAAAATAAAAGGGATTGGATTCCAAAATGTTTAGTGCTCATCCGTCAGGAATAGGCCATTAGTATCGTTAATTGAAAGAATGCAATTTTTGTTAAATCCAAAGAGTTAAAATTATACATCTTCTACACAACCAATCCAATATTCATGACTCTTGATCTTACAATATTCTCAAACCTTACAAAAAATAATTCATGAACAATCGCAGTGTGCTTTAGGTGCGATTAATAATAAATCATCGTGACTATGGGTACGGTTTCCGTGACATAGTCATGATACGCAAATCCCCATTCGAGTGTGCGTTTCACGTGACTCGACTATAACTTCAAATGTTAATAATAAAATCAACACGTTGTAAATTGCGGCTACGTTTCACGTGGCGCGATTCGCAATGTGTACAAAAACCAATGAGTGCGCGACATCGCGACTTATTCAAATAAACTCCATAAATAATTAAAAGTGGTTAAAAAGCTAAAATACACAATAGGTTATAAATATGTATTAATCAGATAATTAGGCCAATTATTAATAGTTGAGCGACCGTGCTAAAACCACAGAATTCGGGAGTGCCTCACACCTTCTCCCGGGTTAACAGAATTCCTTACCCGGTCTTCTGTGTTTGCAGGCCATAAATAGAGTCAAATTTCCTCGATTTGGGATTTAAAATAAACCGGTGACTTGGGACACCATAAATATTCCAAGTGGCGACTCTGAAATAAATAATCACATTTCAATTAATGTCACTTTAATTGGAAAAACTCCCCTATCCCCTTCGAAAAAAAGGAGGTGTGACAGCTCTGGCGACTCTGCTCGGGATCGAACCCAGAATCTCTGGTTCAGGGTTCAGAATTCGAGCTTAGAATAACTGTTATACTTGGCTTTTGTCTATTATCTGATTTTTACGTGTTTGAACCTAATGTGCTAAATGCCGCTTTTTACCACTTTGATATTGTTTGAACTGTATATAAATTGCTACGAAACCCTCCTTCTCTCTGAGTTTTCTAAATCTTCTGGGGAGCGTGCGCTTCGCGTGGATTCTTTTTTGTTAGAGTCATATCCTAATTTTAGAACGAGGTTCGGACAAGTTGCAAAGCCGGT